>VXBU01016504.1:1349478-1528033 GCA_013400315.1 Bombycilla garrulus | reverse complement strand
TATATATATATGTATGTATGTGTGTGTGTGTGTGTGTATAAACATTATTCTGCTTGTGGGTTGTTTTCTTTTTCCACCACAGAATCTCTAAATATTTGCAAGTAGCCCAAGTGATATCTCCTAGGGATATAAGCAACAAGGGAAGCTTTGGTGACTGCCTTGAGAGGTAAATTGTGTCTCCCTCCTGTGCAGATCAGCAAAACTGCAGCGAGATTAATTTCTCTATAATGCAGAGAAATAGCTCTGCATTTCCTCTCTTCTTTAAGAAGCAGAGGTACAATGCTAATTCCATTTGTTCCAGTCTGCAAACACTAAAATTCCACCACTTTTAACATATCAGTGCCTCTCTAATGGCTCTCTATAGAAGGAGCTGAAACTAACAATTCATCTTCCAGCAATTTCCTTGGCAAAGAAAGAGTTGATGAGGACTCTCAACAAAGTAGAAAAGCTTGTCTTTTAAATGACATCTCCCCCTTCCAATTTTCAGGCCAAATATTTCCCACTGATGAATTTTTACAAGGGTATCATGACTATTTATGAGGTATCATTACATTTATGAGGGCCTCGTGAAAGGGGCATTTACTCTTCATCTGTTGTACTCCTTGCTGAGAGTGTAGGAAAGAAATAAAAGAGCTGGAAAGGGTCCCCCTTCCTATACAGACATGGATTTCCCCTGCCATTAATTGAAATGTTGGCATGAGTGTAGGGCAACTATGGGTACAGGAAGTTGTTCCCAGGTCTTTGCAGTAATGTGCACACAACTGGGTGACACTTATTACAAGAAAGACATTGAGGAGCATGTCAAAGAAGCATGTTCAAAGAGCAACAAAGCAGGTGAAGGCTCTGGAGCACAGGTATTATGCAAAGCAGATGAAGGAACTGGGGTGGATTAGTCTAAAGGGAAGAGGGCTAAGGGAGGTCTTATCGCTCTCTACGGCTATCCAAAAGGAGGTTGTGAAAAAGTGGATGTCATTATCTTTTCCCTGGAAACAAGCGATAGGAGGGGAAGAAATGGCCAAAAGTTGCAGCAAGGGAGGTTTAGACTGCATACTATGAAAAATTTCTTCACAAAAATAGGTTATCAAGTGTTGAAATAGGCTGCTCAAGGAAATGACCGAGTCACCATACCTAGAAGTATTTAAAAGACATATAAATGGGACACTTGGAGACATGAACATTGGACACGTGCTGTGTTTAAGCTCATCTGGAAATTATGCACCCTACAGCAACTCGCTATATCTGACCCTACTCTAGTGGAACTGGGAGGAAAATCAAAGTAAAACTTGTAGATTGAAATAAGAACAATTTAATAGTTGAAAATAAAGTAAAAGACAGTAATAATGGTAAATAATGATAATAAAAGGGAAAAACGAGATGCACAATGCAATTGCTTACCACAAACTGATGGATGCCAGACTGCCCTTCCCCAGCTTAAATCAGCTACTCTTTTGGGTAGCTCCTCCAGTTTATGTACTGGGCACATAATTCCATGATGTGGAATATCCCTTTGGTCAGTTTGGGTCACCTGTCCCAGCTGTGCTCCCTCTGAGTTTCTTTCGCAAACCTTCTCACTGGCAGAGTACGAGACAAAGGGGAATAAAAGTCCTTGACTTAGGATAAACACAACTTAGCAAAAACTCAAAACTTCAGTGTGTTAGCAACATCATTCTCATTCCAAATCTGAAATACAGCACTGCAACAGCTCCTGAGAAGAAATTAACTCTACCCTGGCTGAAACCAGGACAGCATGGCAGTGTCAGCTTAACAGTTGGACTTGGTGACCCTAGAGGTCTTTTTCAGCCTTAGTAATTCTATGATTTTATGACTGTGGTCTATCTATTTGTGTGTTTCAATGAGTAGGAACTGAAATCAGTTAAAAATAACACTGCCAGAAAGCCACATGGCCCAAGTTGTGGACCCATGCTAGCTCAGGAATGGATGAAAAACTAATCCACTGTGTTGCTGTTTGGTTTCCTGGGATTGTGCTATTTGTCAGTGCTAATTACCAAGATGGTAATGTTAAATTCATTGGGAGAGAAGAAAGACAGATGGCATATTCATTTAATAAAAAACCACTTACTCCTACTTTCTGTAGCTCTTTGTGCCTTTATTAGGATTTACATTTTAAATGATATGTGGTCTAATAACCTAGTGTGGCACCTCATTATCAAGGATGTATCTTCAAGTCTCTACCTAAAGAGACAGTTGAGGATTTTTTTCTGCTTTATATCCATTGGTTTAAGAACCTGCTGGATTGCTTCATCTCAGTCTGCTTCAAAGTTTCCAGTTGTGTCAATGCAAACTTGGCAACTTGGCAAAATGCAAATTCAAAACTTTCAGCTGATTCCAGACAGTATGCAAGGAGGAAGATGTGGATTTACAAAGTTCTGGCTTACTCAATGGAAGTGTTTAATTAGCCATTAACCAAATAGTTCCTTTTGATGCCTAGGACCAGAAGGGAGGGGAAGGCAAACAAAGCTTTGCAAGCTTACAGCTTGTTCTGGAAATCAGTGGAAATACATTTAGTTCTTTTCTTAGACAAATGCAACAACATTAGTTATGACTCAGATACGAGATGCTGAGAGCAACAGGGGAGGTTGGGACTATACATGTTCTCTGTGAAGATCAGGTGCAGGGCAATAATTAAGGCATAATCAGAGTATCTTCCCGCTGCTTTTCAATCACCATTCAGCTAATAATGGCTTTATAGATTAAATACCAAGTTGCAGCTAAGTTAGGCAAGTGCAACATAAAAGCAATACTGATGTTTAAAGAAATTAGGTAAACAGTCAATGAAGCATAGCATCTCATTCATATTAATCTCCAGCGGAGACCTGGTTGTTCCAGTCACTGATTCAATCATTTGCTTGCCTAAGTATTTTGCTTCCCTCTGTGCTTAATCCATTACATTCTTCCCTTCAGCATTCATCTCCTTCCTCTCAGGTGTTCCCAAGGTTAAACACCTAGCCCCCAACCCCTCTTCTTCATAGTAGTTTCTCTATGAAAGGGGTTAAGGAGGAAAAAAAAAAAGAAAACAGCAGCTAGAAAACTGCTAGAAAATATGTGCGTACACGCATATATGCACATATTACACACATTTATGTTAAAAATTATCTGCAATTAGCCATTAACCTTCACTATCTCTCTGTGGCAGAGCTACAACCCTGGTAGAGGTTGGCAGCATAGTAAAATGCTTCTGTTTTTAAAGACTGTTTGATAGTTATTCTTGCTGCAGAGCTCTGCAGCAGACTGGGTTGCACTGCCAGGAGAGCAGCTGGAAAATTAAGCATGGTCAAAGCTGGGCAGGCACAGGCCCCCACCACTGTCCAACTTGTCCTTGCACTGGCTATGTAGATAACGGGGAGCAGCTCAGAGTGCAGGGCAAGTCTGCATTTGCACATCTCATATGCACAAGCCCCTTGCTGAATGCTGCCCTAATCTAACAGCATGAAAACAGGCATCTACCAAAATTGGGTTGATGATTGATTGGCATGTTCCTTGCTTCTCTTGTCCTTATTTTTGCTTTTTCAGTAAATGCACTTGGCAAGCTTGGGCAGGATGTCTTCTTGTCAGTCAGTAGGACTGAGAGCAACAGCACAAGTCTTTTAAAAGGATCACAGCTCTTTGGGCAGCTATCAGGGACCACACTATGGAGGCTCAGTTCTGGTGCAGCTCCTATTAAGGAGCATATCGCTTTCACTCAGTCTGTGCTGCCAATAAGGCTCTGTAATTACAACTACACACTCTGACAGAGCAGTGGAAACATAAGAAATATTAACTGGTCTTAGCTGTGAAAGCCTGTCTTTTGCTGGTTTAGATACTTTGTGTCTTTGAATTAATGAAGATTTTAAGTACAGTCAGAGGATTAGGAAGATTGGTGATGCTCAAAATAGATGTTATTGAAATGTGAGCAGTTTGAGAAGAATCACAAATTGTAAGAAAAGATTTGTTCTTTCTGCCATGCTCCTTTTCAAGATCAGTCTTCTTGTACATGAATTGTACCAGGAAGGATGTTGGGTTTTTTTTGCCAAGAGGAAAGAAATTACACATAAGCAAAAGAATGGCATTAAATTAGCAAAGATAAAATATTAATTATGTGAAAATGCAAAGTATGGAGAGAAATCAATTGTGAGGAAACAGCAGAAGAAAAGAACCTCTTAGCCTCGTCAGATGCTTTGCGGCACAAAGCCTTCAATCAGAAATGTGCTGATACTAAATTATCCCTGGATCTGATCTAGCTCTAATAATTGAAAACTCCCACTGCTGGAATAAAACCAGCTTGCTGAATGAACACTAATTTCTCAGACAGGATATTAAGTAGACAAAGCTGTTGCATGCATCTAATCAGATTTGTATTTTTATTCCATGACTACATCCTACACTGTTGTGATTTAAAACTATAACAGCCTGCCCTGTGACATGCATCAGTGAGAGTTACATTTTCTTTACCACTTTCTGTCTTCACAGCTGTGATTATAAATTCTGGAAGCAGATTTTCAGAGACATATATTAGAAAAGGTGTGCAGATTAAATAATTTGTTTATTTAGTGCCTTATTAACACCACTGCCCCCTAGGTTTTCGTAGCTGTGTCTGTCAGATAGCTCAGTATGATTTTGCAAATAAGGTTTGCATGTGAAGAGCACTCTTTACTCTTCCTCTCCTCCTGTTGTTCATGTGTGTGGTTTCCCACATCTCTGAAATAAAAAGGTTGCACTTTAGTAACTGGGGTACCAAGCCATCTGACTTTTTCTCTTTCTTTTTCCCCAAAAAGAGAATTATACTCAGTTTGAAAGACAGACTGTGAATTTTGCTTGTGAAATAACATGTAGGAAAAGAGAGTAGAAATAAGAACAGAACAAATTCAAACCTTGCTCAGTGTAAAATACATTTAAAATTCATTGAATATTTTACCTACAGTGACTCTATTAAAGTGTTAAAATTTCCATAAATAGTTATTACTGATGGGGGACTTGGTGTTTATCCTTTTTCTCCCCAACAAGTTGTTTTAAACTTTCCTATAATCTTTTGGCTTATTCCCTTGGACTTATTACTTATTCCCTTGAGTTGAGCAGTGGCCCTTGTTGTCCACTGCGGTCACTGACAATTGTCCACCATCACCACTTAGAGCTGGATTTTTCCTTTGTGTCTTTATTCTGGGCAATATATATGCACAGATATTAGTACAGATCAGCTTTAAGGTGATCATTTTAGCATGTAGTTATGTGCATATCTGACACTGGGTAGCCTGGTTTGGTAATGACTTGAGGAGTGTATTTCAATGACATTCTTTATTCAATGAAACATTAATCTACACTGGAACGTAGTCAGGAAAACAGGGCATCAGGATGTACTGGAGCTGAGCAAAACTTCAGTGCTGTAGCTCAATACTAAAGTGGTAAGACTCTTCCATCAGGAAAACTTCTTCAGTGCTATATTTCTGATTACATGGTTCTTTGAGCGAGTTATACACTTGCTACTAATCCTCCTAATATGAGTGTCTGAAACTGGGACTTCACAGAATAGCAAGAAACTCTCATTTAGATTTAACATCCTTTAGAAATAAAGTTGTTTTCTTGCAAGAAATTTTATGCAATTTCTTGATGGACAAAAAAGAAAAAGAGAAAAACTCTCACCATGAACCAAAAAGATCTGCTCTGCAATTGCACTGTGGGAAAATCCATTCAGAATCTGCCTTATATTGCACAAAAACAAAGTTCCCAGCATCTGAAAGGAGCACACATCCATCTATCTGTCTGTCTGTCTGTCTATCTCTGTATGTATGTATGTATGTATGTATGTATGTATGTATGTATGTATCTATCTATCTATCTATCTATCTATCTATCTACCTACCTATCTATTTTATTAAAAATAGCTGTTTTATTAAGCCAACTGCTGTTGGTCCTTTCTTATGATGTTCCAGGAAGAATCATTATTATCATCATCATCATTGAAGCATCACAGCAAGTGGTTTGGGTGAGAAGGCACCTTCAAAGACCGCCTAGTTCATACACCCATGGTCATGGACAGGGACATTAGAGAAGGTTTCTCAAAGCCCCATTCAACAAGACCATGAACACTGCCAGGAGTGGGTTTTCCACAACTTCTCTGTTGTGGAGAAGGTATGTTCCAGTGTCTCACTAGTTTCATAGGGAAGAATTTCTTCCTTATGTCTAATCTAAACCTATGCTAATTTGGTTTAAAGCACTACCCCTCATTCTATTGCTACAATCCCTAGGAAATCCTCCCCACCTTTCTTGTAGCCCCCCACTAGATACAGAAAGGCTGATGGAAGGCTTCACAGAGCCTTCTCTTCTCCAAGTTAAACAATCCCAGCCCTCAGAGTGTCCTCATGGGGGAGGTGCTGCAGGCACCTGATCACAATCGTGGCCCTCCTTGGGACCTGCTCTGACAGGTCCATGACTTTCCTGTCCTGGAACCCCAGAGCTGTTCACAGTACTCCAGCTGGGGTTCCAGGAGAGCAGAATCAAGGGAGGGAATCACCTCTGTCGACCTGACGGCCACAGAAAACACTTGGCTTTTGGGGCTGTGAGTGCACAGTGACAGCTCATCCTAATTTTTTTTAGCCACCAATATCCCTAAGTCGTTCTCCACAGAGGTGCTGTCAATCACCCATTGCCCAGCCTGTTTGGAATTGCACTGTTTGTCTCTCTCTCTCACCCTCACTCCCACCAGCACAGAGCAATCATCCTCAGAGAAGTTCTGCTGAGAGCATAACAAACACTCCTTCATGCTTTCTGGCATGCAGCAGAGCCAAACTAAAATTTAATTATAAAATATAATTTTGAAGTTAGATGTTACTTGCTACTAAACTTTTATTTCAATTTTGATAAGCATACCTTTCCTTAAATGCTCAGAGGAATGATTTATGACTACAAAGACAGCTTTCAGAACTGGCATTTTTTCACCAGCTCCACAAAAGGAGGTAGTTTAAAATAAATACAGGGCATAAAAATTATACAGTCTGCTAGCTTTTCTGCTTAAAAAGCATCAGTCTGTGGATGGGAAACAGAAGAGGATTGTTGGCATCTTCTTGGCACATGACTGATGCAAAGGAAACTCTGTCTGTAGTGTGTCTGCTGTGGTTGACAGGTTCCAAAAGCCCTGTCCACTTGATGTTCTCCCAGCCTGTACATGGAAGCCTCTCTGGACCTGACCAGTGCTAAACAAAGGTGAAAAACGCAAAATATATTTCCAATTCCACCTGCCAGCTACACCTGGAGAACTACAGTTTGCACAGAGATTAAGTCTGGTCTTTACAACAGACTTAAAATTATCCCCAGGATGTGATGTAGCTGTGCCTGAATGTCAGTCGCTCATGCAACTGGAAACATTTCCCACTGAAGAGGGATGCATGGAGAAGGCAGAGCACAAGAGGCAGAATATGCACACAGAGCAATCAGCAATGACAGTTATGAACCTGTGCCTAAAATCTAGACTCTAATTATACCTTTGCTTCAGTCTTGAGTGCAATGACAATTATGTTAATGAGGGTCAGCACTTGTGAAGTTACATAACAACCCTTGTGCCGTGCCCTACATCAGCTGTAGGGTCTTAGAAAAGCCTCAGGCCCCTTAGTTCTGGCTGCTGAGTACCCCAGAAAGGGCTCAGTTTGTAGCAAAAGCCACAGAGCTGTTTATGTTGGAATACTGAGGCTGGAATTAAACCGAGATGGAGGAATGGCAGCAGGGTATCAAACAAAATTGAGCTGTTACATTTCATCATTCTCCCTTTTCTGCTCAATAGACCAAATCCGCTCCATTTGTATTTCTGCTAAAGCCTCATTGCTGGATGAAATGCAGATAATTACCTCTGCAATGAAAGTAACTTGGCCATTTCATTCCATACCTTGGGGGACATGTTGAGGAAAGGGATAGCACTGCATAATGAGCTTCTCCTGTGGTGCCAGGGGAGAAGGAGTATTCAGAGCTTGAGATGGTACTGGATGGCTCAGCCTGAGAACAGATGCATGCCTCTAGGGCTTGCCAAGCTGGAAACTGTCCTCCTCCTTTATCATGGTTCAATCTCCCACATATGTAACATGCCAAGGCTGCTTCAGTTTTATGTTTGCCAGCTGGGAGAGGTGAGGCCACAATTCTCTTTCAGTCTGTGAAGCCTGATAAAAAGGTGTTTTACTTTGACTGACAGGATCTCCCAGCACAACTGCCATTATAATTTGGTCTGTCAAAAATACAGTTGTTCTTGTAATTCTGAGCAAGCGCTGCTCTGTTTACTTCTCTGTTAAGTGCAGAGCTTCAAGTGACCAGGCAGTGGAAATGTTGCATAATGCTGGCTGTTGTAGAGCTAGCTAAAACAAGGGGCTGGTGAAGTAGGTCCATCCAGGCTGAAAGTTTGGAGAGATGTTCAACAACTACTGCTTCATCTTTACCCTGACCTCCATCATGCTATTTTGTCTGCTCCATGAGGAAATTCAGAGAATAAATGGTGCATGGAAAATTGTGTAACAGTAGCTTGTGTGAAAGCGACCCAGGTATATCTTATTGTGGTCAATTCAGACTGGACTTGGTGGGATTTGTTGGGTAAGGGATTATTCCATAGCACCATATGGAAGGTAGCCACGATACTGAGCAAAGTGGCAGCACCAGCTAATCCGCAGCAGCCAATGCAGCAGAGTTATTGTCACACTCCTGGGCCTGCCTGTAACATGGGGGTGGCACCATCTGTGAGACAGAGCTTGCAGCTGGGAATGTTGGGTGACATGCCTTGTGAGCAAACAGCTAAGCAGGAGATTTGATGGCTTCCTCCCTAGGAAGCTCCACATGCTCCACAACCTGCATCTTCAAGATGGCCCTGTCTGACTCTCTCATTCCAGAAACCTCCAGCTTCTCAGAGTTTGTGGAGACAACTGTGCTGCAAGATTTCCCTGTCAACAAACCTCTGCTCCTCATCACAAAATGTGTCAGCAGAGCCACAAGTGTTGATTGCTTCAGCTAAAAATAAGCCATTTTGAAAACACAAAGCCCTTGCAGGAAAAAATTTTCTTCATAAATTAGAATTTGAGTAAGTTAAGCTTAATAAAATTTTGAAAATTAATTCTGATACCCCTTCACACTTTGACTCCTGTGAACACAAGGTCCTTCATATCTTACATGCAGCTTTCGTTGTCAGCATTCATTTCTCTCCCTAAACATTTGAACCATTACTGCCCATCTATTTCTAGACACTATTTCTCTAACATGACCTTTGATGTCATGAAACCGAGGTATGGGAAAATAAAGAAACAAATCTCTGCCCCACAGGCATAAAATCAAACCCAAATACCATTTTTTAAATATCAAATTTCATGTTTGCAACAAATTATATTGTTCATATCTCAGGATCTGTTAGGCCAGAGGAAGACCAGAATATATTGCCAAGTATTTCAGGAAAAATGGTTCTTGCCAGGTTAACATTTTGAATGAAATACCAATATAGCTAACTGGGAATTAATTTTTATTAATTCAGAAAATATAAGATTTAGAGAAACAAGCAAACCTTAGTGTCCTTCCTGATGAGGACCACATAGAATTGCTGAGGTTCTGACAGCAAGTAGCTTATCTGAAGTGCAGATGTCTCTGGAGAAAAACCAATCTTCTTAATGATATCAATCCAGTATTTAGTACAACAGGATGCCATGTATTACTACAGTACAAATGCATGAATTAATTTTTTACTGGTATAATTTGTATCATCATTTATATTATTAATATAATATGTATGGTATAAAGCTATCTCAAGTGTCAAAAATAATAAAATGGAAATGCTTCATAACTCCACTGTGCAAATCAGTGAAAGCTACAAACTGTTATTCCTAATGACTTAGAATGTTTTAGATCAAATTCAAAAAACAAAGCTTCATCACTCACTATCCATGGGATAAATGCCCAGAGTCCCAAAATCCTTTTTACTATGAAAATTTCTTCTACACTGTGCTAATACCTTGGTCTTTAAGTATCTGGGAGCCCAAAGTTGAGGAAAGGACTGCTAGTCCTTCAGAGTGCCTTGGGATGGTAATATGGATTGAAAAAAATAACGTGTGGTGACCTACAGGTATGTGTCTTGTCAGGACACAGCCTCATCTTTCTTTGCTCCTCCTGCAACAAATGATGAATAAACATGGTATTATTGTTTGCAAAATTACCAAACATGTAACACTGATATCAACCAGCTGACAGGCATGTTTAGGTTCCAAACCAAGGGCCCTCTTTTCATGATCCATTATTACTATTCATGTCTCTGCCCTTGATAATGAATTTGAACTAGATAATCTCTAAAGTCCCTTCCAACTCTAACCATCCTATGATTCACAGCTCAGTGGATTCTTTAGTGGTGGTGGAAGCACCATCCCTCAGCTGTTTACCACTGCTGAGAATTAGAGCCACATCTTTAAACACTTCTACAGGTGACAAAGCTCCTCAACTGATCTGTGAAAATCAAACTGGCTGATGCTCTTTTGTTGCTTATCAGATATACTCTAACATTTTTCCTTTGCAAGAAGAATTTCCCAGCTAGGAGCTGAATACTGTAATCACTGTCATAATTCATGAAAGTCACTTGCTTTGAAAATAACAAAAACGTTATCATAATTGTCAAAATGATGGTTCAGTAATCTAGGAATGCTTGTTATCTTGCCGGCTGTAAGTTGTGGACCTGGTCCAAAACACAGGAATATAAATGAGAGGCTTTTCATTGGCCTCAGCAAGTCTCAGATCAGGCCTTCCATTAAGATTAAGGAAGGAAACAGCCATTGCTGTAGTGCTGAGACAGAGTCCATGAATAAAGAGCAAATGCTAAGGTCATTGAAGTGGTTCCTGGATGCCACATGTGTAGTATAATAGCATCCAAAATGGTCCATCAACACAAGGCAAAGTTATTATTCCAGATATTACTAACTGGGTTTCAAAGGCATCTCTAGCATTCATTGGATGCGCATTCTGCTTTCTGGCAGCATTTTAAAGTTCATTTAATAGAATATTAAACTAATCATGAAGAATGATAAGCCAGATTTTATTACGTTCTGGTTAATTACAAAATCGTATCTACCTAGTCTTATAGAAAGCAGATTAGTTGAAATGCAATGTATCTTCACTGAATAGCCATGGAAGGAATGAACTAAAGAGGAAAGGCGGAAAACAAATCACTTAAGTCAGTGCAAAAAGATTTATGTGCACCCTTTTTTCTGTGACCGATAATAAAACTTCCCTCCCCTCAAATATGAGGTGAACATACCTTTTGAAAGTCTGAAAAAAACACTAATTTTTATACTGGGATTTGATTTTATGACTATATCTTAATTCAAGAATTTTCTGCACTGCTATTCTGTTGATTTATGACTGAACTGCTATTTATTTAGTGGAAGGCATTCTATTAGGAAATGATTGTGTCCTACTCCGAAGGAATCAGCCGACAAATCACACCAAAACCTTTTTCAGCGATTACTCAGAAACACTTGTTAGTGAAATTTAAATTCATGAGAAAAGATTTTGATAACTGCTGAAGCAGCGGCTCACATTTCCAGATGGTCTGCACAGAAGTGGCATCCTACACCCCTCGTGATAATACTATGTGTTGGCAAGTGATTGTGGACGTTTGCTTATTTAATTAATAGAGGGCTGCACATCATTCAGCAATAAAGCCTGTGTGCTCAGCTCCGCTGAAAGTCATATGTGCTTCGAGTAGGGATTATGGAGGATTTAGGCTCTACTGTCAAAACCTGCATTCCTCAAAATCATATCAGCTGCCATCTACCACAGCAAAATCCACAATTTTCAACTGAGGGAACAGGAAACTCTTCTGGCGTCATGGATGGATAAAAGCAGCGGCAGGCACTGCTATGTTTTAAAGCACAGGAGGGGATGGACCCCATTAAAATAGATAACAAAGCCCAAAACCACCATCTGGGCGCTGGAATATGTATACTTCTGGGAAGAACAGTCAGGTAGACAAATTTCTGTGCTTTGTTGCAGTAGAGCCACACAACCACTCCCTTTCAGGAGTGTTGTTTCCTTACGTAAAAGCTTTTTGCCAGTGCTTCCACTAACGATCATTGGAGTAGTTTGCAAGCTGCCAATAGACACAAGCCCCTAGTGATTGGAGTAGACTTACAGACAACTTACAGAAGAAAGAAGAAAGTGCGATAAATTCTTTTGCAATGGGAGCAGTACATGTGTTATGAGATAGTGAAGAAAAAACCTGAGTGCATGTGCAGCTTCCAGCACAGCTAGATCAACAGTATGTACTTCCACACCTATTTCTGCCTAAGAGATACCGTCTGTTCTCTGTTCTTTTCTTGGCTCCCCTACTTCACTCACATTTACTGCAGAGTTTGCTCTTAGTGAGTTTTATGTGCTGGGATTTTCAAAGTGGCTTGAGGCTATTGACTTTCAATAGGATTTGGGTAGCTAATTGCCCTTTCCTTTGTACTTTACAAATTCCAGACATAGCTCTTCTGTGACTTCATTTTAGTCTTTTATGACTGAATTTCCTGAAATGCTATATCCCTCTTGAAAGGGAAAAAAGAAAGAAAAAGAAAAAAGAAAAAAGAAAAAAATTGTGCCCCTGTCTCTTTTTAATGTAAACTGAAGGAAATAGTTGTCCTTTTTCCTATAAAGGTCCAAAGCTCTTGGTCTCTTATCTATTTAAGTTAAACAGTACAGACATCAAATGCATTAATTCAGGTCTCCTTGAGTTCTTGATTACAGCCTGGCAGCTGATCTGGGCGATAGAGATTTCCCCTGTAAACCCTTCTCAGTGTGTGCCATGCAGTGGTGGCTTAGAGCCTGCTAAGTGGCAGTGAGAATGCTGAAAACACAAATAGGCTTGGGGCTGCCCATTCGGGAACTTCAGTTTCAGTCTTTCTCAGCCAGCCTGCACAAACGCTCGCTGTCTGCCAGAGCTGACCTGTAGCTCTGACCACTGGCTGTCCCCAGTACCTTGTCCTTTGTCCCACTGCTGTGGTCAGCTCTGTGTCAACAGCTGCTTACTGCCGATCTCAGAAAGGAAAAGGCAAGAGCTGGCCCATGCAAAACAGAAGCAAACCATTCACCTAACACAGCAGATGGGCCCATAAACATTAAAGGAGAACCAAATAGATATTTTGTAATGGTAACAGAAGTCTGCCGAAGACATTCAGTAAAAACAGAATGAGTGCACGGAAGATGCAAACTGCAGTGTGAGATTTTGTGAATGCTACCTCAGCAAGAGTGAACTAGGCAGATGCACAACTGAGAGAACTACATGTAGAAAACAAATTAGGAGAAACCAGAGTTTGTAAGTAATGGTAAAATGCAGGCGGAGAGGGAGAGAAGCATTAGTCACTGGTTACCATTTGTCCTTTTTTCTATTTTTCTCTGTGTTTGCTGAGCGCATGCTCTGGCTTCAGGCAACTCAATGCCCTTCTCAGCAAGGGAAGGGAATAACTCCACAGAGCAGGTGTGCTGTGAGCTGTTTTACAAGCAATTTACACACAAGGAGACTTCACTGGAAATGGAAATTAAGTAGGAACAGAAAAGCAAATAGACTATTCTCTAGCAGCCATTTTTGTCCAACACAACAGTGCTGTGTGACTGTCAGGAAAAGCATTAGGATAAAGACACCTCTGTTAGAGCCTAAAAATTGTTTAAACTCCTTCAAAAAGGTGCTAAATGGACTCAGCAGTTTATTAAGGTCACTCTAGCTTTTGGAGGATAACATTTGCCTAATGAACAAACCTACAGAACCTCAAAGATGATTTTGTGTCAGCACACACTGTATCAGTTATAGGTTTCCTTGTTTTACCTTCCAAACCGTCTTCACACACATGAATCTTCAGCAAAGCTACTGTACCTGAACCTGTGCCTAGACAAGGGTATTACCTCTCCTAAAATCCAGCTACACTGTCAGTACCACTAAAGGATGGGTAAGAGGTGTGTCTAGATAAGTAAATACTGATGTCAATACTGGCTCCATTTCACTTCCAGAATTCCCTGAGTCTCAGGATTACTCCTCATAAAATTTTGAGTCATGGTTCCTGCTTCTCAGCTTCCCTGAGCACAAAATGTGACTCTTGCTGATTGAGCTACCAAAGGAACTGCTTTAGAGTCTCATGCTTTCAAACCACTGCGACACATATTCAGGAAATCATCTTTATTCAGCAAAGTGTGGTAGCCCTTTCTGACCGTGTGCTTCTGTATTGCAGAGATTTCACTGCATGTATCTCCAGCAGAATTCCACAGACTGAAATAAAGAGCCAGATCATTGTCTGCTGGGTTATCGCAGGTTTGAAGTTCCCACGACTTAAACCAAGAAAATAAGTTAAATACATACTGCTTGGCATTTTACAGACTGGCTTCTCCAGGGTAAAAGAAGCCCATCTAGGAAAAAGAAAAAAAAAAAAAAAGAAAAAAAAGCCTCCAACAAGATACCAATTAGAAGATAAAAGCTCAGGGGTTGCATTTGGACTTGTTGAATTACCTTAGGTTCTTGCTGTTTCCTTTGTCAAGGGTGTCCATCAGACCCCATAGACTTGTGGCTATTCTGGATCATCAGGTGGTCTCAAACCTGCTCTTTGCTTACAGTGGGTGGGCTTCTGTCCCCAGTCCTCACCCGGGAGCTCAAGGAATCAGAGCTGTGGGAAGCCTGATTGCCAGTGAAGACTGTGGCAAAGAACCTCAGTCTTTTACATAGCAGTTGTCACCAGTTCTCCCTTCTCATTTATCTCCTTAGCAGAACACAGAACACGGATAACTGCTAGGCTAAACTTATTCCTCAATAAAAGTCTTTTTAATACCCAGGAAAGAACCTGTAGATTCTGCTAAGCGAACTGCAGACAAATTGATTGCAAAAAAATCAAAATCAGATACATGGTGTATGGCAGATTTCACCTTGATATCATTCACGTTGGGAAGAAATGGGCAGAGATAAGAGGAGCAACAGCAAAATAGTTTTCTACAAGCAAATGTCCCCAGGTTATAAAGCTCACCTTCATCAGTTTGGCACAATTTAATTACATTATTAAGGAATTTCTTGAAAAATCATTGTATAATTAGGCAAATTTGAGTAGTTAAGTCAGCAATTACCAGCACAACTGCATTCATAAGTTGCAACTTAATTGTTTTATTGAGTGTCATTGCTTTATATTTGGGAAACTATCACATTTCAGGTAATTGTAATGTGCCAGCATGACAGAAAACTAATAACACATATAAGCATATTCCTTGGGGTTTTTGCAATATTGTAATGAGCTACGAGACTAGAAAGAGCTGATAACCATTCCTTGGTTTGTGCTCAGGTATTGCCATTCCATACAATGACAGTAAAAGTAATTCAGGCTGTTAAAGCCCAAGCCACTCAGACAGAAAAAATTTCCCTCCTTCATCTCCATCTCACCCGTTTCAGTAGCTTAGAAACTCTTTTTGGAGTTTCATGTTTCCTCATCCCCATGACAGCTTAGGGCAGGAAAAACATCTCCACTAGCACCCACACTGAGTCCAGTGGCTCCAGGCTGGTCCATGTCGGACTACACCACTGCAGAGCAAATTTTGTCAGGGAGGCTGTCAGGGAGGTTTTGAGTTGCTCCATTATCAGCTCTGGAGTCAGCCCAGCTTGCTTCCTTGGGCAGCTGTGCCAGATGTGCTGAGATGTGCTGCATGGAGAGGAGGCTTAGCAAATCTTCTCTGCAAAACCACATTCTATTGCTTCCCAGTCATTTAAATGTTACTGTCTGGCCTCTCAGATGAAATATTTTTATAGGACCCCTAAACATAAGGAAGAGAGCGCGGTTATTTTCCTCATGAGTAAACAACTGGATTTATCTCAGGACAAGTTTCTGAGGAGGGCACTGTAAAAGCATCCTTGTACTCTTGCGGAATAGGGAAATTCTTCTCCAATTTTTCTCACTGAGCTCCAGCTCACCAGAACAGCAGAGGATATTGGAACCCTTTTGTGCTTTGAAAGTGTCCAGACTGGCAGGAGGGACACTTGAATATACAGTCAGCATTACGGAGGACCCCACAATATGAGGACACCAATCCTTAAGATGCATTTGAAGGTAAATTATTTCTATGAGGGGAAAAAACTGACCTTCAGAGGCTGGACTTATTTAGGGCCAGTTAAAGACTGAAGGTAAGGCCAAGCCTAAGCCTTCAGTCACAACTCACAGTCCCATGCTTTTCTTAAAACACATTGTTTCATCAAAATAAAGTAAGTAGTTATTTCCCCTCAGTTCAAAAATGTTTCATGGCAACAATTATTTTCCCTTGCCAACAGAACTATTCAGATGTGACCAAAAGTCAAACCATCTCAATAATGTGAATTGCTTTAAGTTACTTGTTTCTATCTTTCTCTCTGCTTTACTTCTTGGTAGATGTCTGCCTGACCTCTTCCAAACTCTGATTTCAAATAGAAATTCTAGCAGTGCCCCATAGAGGCCAATTTGATTTGAAGATTGCAGGAGACAGAGAGGATAAAGTTAATAAAATTGTCAGCCTGCAAATAGCCACTTGATGTTATTTAATGTTTCTTCTGTTCAAAAAGGTCACAAGGATCATCTTCCAGCTCTCTTATGAGGAAAATCAAGCATTAAGGGAAGGAACATTTGTGTCAAGTTCACTTCACTGCTGAAGTGCAGAAAAAAAGGCAGAAAATTCCTATCTGGCTAATAACTGCATCATACTTTTTTGAACTGTGGCTAAAAATAGATGGATTAATAAAATACTCCTAATAAGTATCAAAATGTAAAGAAAGCTTTAACTCCCTTCCTTCTTCAAAAAGGTAAGGAGTAAGAAGGTGTCATCTGGCAACTAATAACTACACAGCTGCTGCTTCCTTCCCCACCACGTGTGGTGGGGGAAAGGATCAGAAGAGCAAAATTGAGAAAAGTTGTGGATTGAGATACTTTAATAGGTAAAGCAAAAGCTGTGCATGCAAGCAATATATAACAAATTCCTTCAGTATTTCCCAAGTGCTTAGCCATCCCTAGGAGACCAGGGCTCAGTTTTCAGCACAAATCCCAGACATAGCTCCACACAAGCTACTATGAAGAAATTTAATCTAAAAGTACCATTTCTACCTATAAAAGGTAAGAAAAAATAAGCTTGACTTCCATATCCACTTTTTCATTTTGGGGTTCTAGTTTTCTAAGTATCTTCCACTATATAATGAGTTTCTACATGGTAACGAATTGTGATTGCATTTTTCAACCCAAGGGCAAATCAAAGTCCAAAGGTGTTTCATCTTCAAGGCACTTAACATGCAAATAATCCAGTTGAAGTCTAAGTTAGGAAAAATTACATTACACATATATGCTTTGAGCATTTCTGACCCTACCCAAAATTTTTGATCTTCATATGCCTGCTACTTACCAAGAATCACACATTGTCTTTATGTCAAAAAGCATTTTCATTAGAAGTCTGTAACTTCTATTATAGATATGCCACCTTTGTGTCTGCAGGCTGAAATTAAAGTTATTTAAAGTGACTGAAAAATATGACTGGAGATTTTACAAGAAATCAGAGGCTGGTGGGAGGTGTAAATTAGAAAGATTATGACACAAATCACTGTAAATTCTTGTGCTAACCAATTACCAGCATAGAAAGTACAATCTTTTTTCTGTACTACTTTCTGCAGAACAGCATCAATGACCTGGCAAAAATTTATGCTATAGGGACAGGTGGATTGGAACGATAATTAGAGAGAGAGAGAGAAAAATATTAATAGCCTACAAAATCCTCTTCTATTAGGATATGGATAAAAATGTGGTCCACGATCAACTGCCATTGAAAGATATTGTCAGGTTAGTAATGTTCATGGACATTCTAGTCTCCAGCTTATTTCCTCGACGTCATTCATTAATACGTCTGCTTTGGAAATCTGAAGAAAAAAGATGAAAAATGGAACTCAGTTAGGGACTACCTGGCTACTCCAAACAGGTTCAAATCATATAGATATTAAAGAAATACTTTGAGAGTTAGTTATAAGTACTTCAAGTCTACCACCAGACCCATTTGACATCCATCACTGCCACTTTCCAATGAGCACTCGGTATTTGTATTTTCTAATGAAGTGTTATGCAACGCTGAGGACCAAAAGATCACCTTCCCATGAAGACTGTGCTTTATTATGCAGTCCATCTAAAATGGACTTTCTTCTCTGAGGACATTTGTCGTTCCATGTATCCACAGTTCTCACACCCTTTTGATAGAGTTTGGAAATTGGACAAAGCCTAAGAAAGGTAGCAAGGGATATTGAAACTCTGGAGCAGCTCTCAAGCAAGGAATGACCAACTGAGTAGACTAAATTTCCCCACCCTGGGCAGGAGACAGCTGAAGATATGTTGGATACAAAACTGTAAATAACATACAGAGGACAGAGAGGGATTTATTACTCAGTCTCTTCCAATATAAGCATCAAGAATATCAAATGAGGACAGCAAAGCCACAAATTAAAGGAGGTGGTTCTTCAGGCAACAGGTGGTTGAACTACCTGCTCAACATCCTTCCTTGTTTCTGAAAGAGATTGTCAGGAATTCGAGGAGAGATGGAATGAAAGGCTTGGAAGGAAGAACGATGAAGACCTCTTTAAACAGGCAGACAAAATATGACAGGAAAAGCCCTGCTCTGCATGTGGGCCAAGAGCAGGGAAGTGTCATACATGCTTTGCTGGTGACAGAAAATGGCGCTAGATTGGACCTGTGGGCAGAACTAGTACATCTGTGTTTATCAATGCTTTCCGTGTTCCACATCTCTGTATATATTTCTGTCCGTATAGTTACACTCCATCATTTTGGAGATCTCAAAGAGCACCTCCCTCAAAAAACCTGCCAGCTATACTCTTTCCCAAGTTTCAATTTAAGCTGTTTTGCCACAGTGTTCTTGTTTATCCCTCTCAGAAAGAGTGCCACAGAACAGATTCCTGTTCCTCTTGAACACATGTTAACTCTTTAATAACCTTTATAGAATAAATACATTATTTTAATTTGAGTATTTTGTTTGTTGGAGATTGTTCTTTTCCACTGAAATAGAGTGGGGGAATGACTCTCTCTGAGGAGATATAAGGCAATCAAGTATTTTCTTTTCTCACTAGAGGATGGGATGAATAAAAGTTATATAATATTAATTACTATTATTGTTATTATCAAGTGTGCTCAGATTTTACCTCAGGCACTTTTCAGAGACTCATTTCTGTCACATTTTGCCCAGCTAACCATGCACAATTAGTAGAACTCTACAGTAGTACAGGTTTTCCAGATCTAGAAGCTTGAGCTGGTGCAAGAACACAAAGGGAGAACCTTTTGTTGATGTAAAAGTGAGGGAAAATGGAGTAGATGGATGCCATTAGCGCCTAAATTTCAATGTTCTTGCAGAACATGCCCAGCATCTGGTTCCTAATGAGATATGCAATGCTTAACCTGAGTTCTAAACATGAGTGTCAGGAGGGCAACTAGATGTGCAAGAATAAATGTTGTCATGGAAGATTGTCCTGTCAGTCATAAATTTCTTCACATGCTTTTTGATCATGGCCCTCTCCAAACATATCCAGTTTTAATCAGCTGTAAAGGCTAATTAACCTCTACATATTTTGAAGAATAAAGGGAGTTTAAAATAGCACCTGTGCCAGTACTGTCAGACACAGGTTCCTTGCTCAAAACTGAGTTACTCCTGTTGAAGCAGGAGATAGCAAAAAAAATAAAAAAATAAAAACCACCAAGGACAGAAAGAGCTCTAAACCACGTGTTGGACAGAAAACCCCCCTCTTCCAAAGTGTAGTGGTTACCCAGGTATAGAGGGGCTAATAAGGTACAAGGGTTAATTGTAATGGGACCTAATAAGTATGTGTTCTTCTGTTTATCCTCTGATGAACAGAAAAGGAGCAGTGGAGCAGCTGAAATGAATAGCAGGATCTTAGTTTGTTTTTATGGGACGTTTGAGTGACCTATGAAATCATCTTGTGTAACACAGAAGTCACATGTGGAACCCAAGATGAGGTTTTCATTGTGACAGGTAGAATTAAACTGCTGTAGGACACAGACCTTTGCTGACATAAGTGTTAAGGATGTAAAGCTCTACTGATAAATGTGTGGAATTGTTTATTATGTTGCTTTGTAGTTTTCTTTGTTATTTCTTAATTTGCCACTCACAGCTTCAGAATTCTTTCTGGGAAAAAAATTAACAGCCATGATAACTCCTGCTTTTATCAAGGTGTTCATCTTTGACTATTTACCTTGAGCTCCTGGATGATGAAGATTAGCTGAAGATTTTTTTGTTTGTTTGTTATCAATAGAGTTTGTTTTGTTATCTGGTGACAGGTTTAAAAAAACAACAAACCCACTGCCACCAAAAAAACCCCACTGCACTCTGAAAATTGGCATAGAGAGACAATTGAATTCCAGGGCACTACTATCCAAAAACAGGAAGCATGAGAGTCATTATCTGTAAAATACCTACATATCCTTACATATTGAAGTACTTAATCTATTATTTCCTGAATATATCACGTGAATGAAGCTGCACTTAAGGTTTCTGCAGGAACAATTACAGGGAATTTTTTTTCCTGAAACCTACATACAGTATTTGCAATGAAGATTCCTTTCTGTGAACAGAAATTTAGAATAAAACCTGTGTGCCACCAGTTGTCATGGTGCCAGGATTTGACAACTACAGCTGATACAGCACAGTATCACTTTCAAGCCAAAGTTTTTTTAGAGATGGAAGAGTCTTCAATCAGGAAACCTGATGAATTGATTCCATTGTGATACGTGGGCAGAGAGTGAAAGCAGCAATACCAGCCATTACTGAAATGAGATTGCGGAGTTAGAGGAGATGAGGTGGAAGGGAAGAGCAATAAAATCAGGGAAGTTAAAAAAAGGAGGGGATGAGTGGGAAAAGAGAAGGAAGGACAGGACAGAGAGTGTTTGTTCAAAAAGATACAAGAAGAGACCAGAGGGAAAATAGTAAAAACAAACAGACGAAGAAAAAAAACAAGAGAATGAGGAGAAGGTAAACTGAAAAACCAATGAGGAGTTTACACGAGCATTATTTTTTAAATTTACAATTGATCAGAGTTGACTAAAATTGTCAATTATTTACAGTGGGAAATCAGGAGTTTTCTGGTTTTGTTTGGAGGATGGTGGGGACTTTTTTCTGCAAGGGAGTAGAAGCCATACAAGTATCTTTTAAAGTAGGAGTATGCAAGTTATTTAATCACAAATATTTCATAACAAAAATATGCTTCAAATGAGGTTGGCCTTTCTCAGAGCAAAAAGGTAAAGATACATTAATTATCCTTAATTACAAACATGCAAAACAAATCTAAGATAAATTCACATATGTGTGTTCAGTGGGGCTCTAAATTAGGGCTGTACCCATCCAGGTGCTTCCATCTTTCAAGCAACACAACCCAGCTCTGGCATTTCAAGCAGTAATGTGCCCAGTGAAATTAAATTACCCATTGATAAATGTGGATTCAGTTACTTATTTGACGGAGCAGCATCAGAATTGTCAGCTGGGATATAAAATATGTGTGACTTTGTGTCCTCTCTCCAGCAAGTCAGCATTGGCTCATGAAGTACCACTGGCAAGTGTGGCTGCTGGTTCCCACCCTCTGTCTCAGGCCAGTGGCCACAGAAATGTACTGAAGTTCACTGCAGGGGAGGATACGCTTCCCCTGGGAAATGTGCAGATTCAGGGGAAATCAGAGTCCATCCAGACAAAGTGGAATACACTGAGGGACAGTGGTCAAAAACACTCTCAGCAGAGAGACAAACCGACTTCCAGTGAGGCAACTGGAGTGAGGAAGGGTTTGTGAAGCACAAGGACTGGATTCCTAAAGGAGCTTGAAAAGCAATAAAAAGAGTCATAAGGGGTTGAAAACTTTATTGCAGTCTAAGCTGAGACACTCTCCCTGCATAAATTAGAATAAAGGTCAGGCTTTCTTTACCAAACCCTTGAGACATGTACAAATCAACTAGACATTTATTGCTATTATAATTTATATTCTGATATTGGAATAAGAGGGCTAAACACACAAACAAACAAATAAACAAAACATCCTATAACTCCAAAAAATTACAACACAAAAAAAGGGCTTCCAAAAAGAAAATTGGAGAAAGGCCTTTCCAGGAGAGACCTCACCATGGAAAACTGATTTAATAAATGAACTTAACACACATGCTTTGTTTAAAAGCATCTATTTATTCCATATTCATCAGAGAATTTAAACCTGCATTATGCAGTGATTCAATAGAATCAAGGTGTACATACAAGATCAAACATGGGCTCAAATGCTTAGCTGAATCAGGGCACAGTTTGGGTATCAAGGAACTGTAATTCTGCTCTCTCTGCACTTGCTAAATTTGATAGTGACGTGCAGGTTATACCCCTCCCATGCCTCTCAAATCATCATCTGTGGGAGTACCACAGTGTGACTCTGACATACAGAGAACTAATGAATACTTCATGAGACTCCCAGGTATTATTTAGTCACAGCTCCTTTATGAGCTGATAGAATTTGTGTTGATACAAAGGCAAAACAGCACAGCACTGCAATGTAATAGTGAAAACAAAGCTTTAAGTAAACCAAGTTACTATTAAAAGTGGCAGAAGCACAGAAGGGAAATATGAAGTAATGACTGAAAACACAGATATCTGAAGATTTCATCAAAAAGACCAGTGTATAAGAACAGACAAAGTGCTCATCTCTATGGTATGACACTACAATTCATTCTTATGTAAAGGACCAATTTTTTTCCACAAATGTCCCATTAAATGATCTGAGAGTCAGGGCTAAACTAATCTACAAGCAGAATGCATAAGAAAAATAAGCATTTACAAACCTGGCCTCAACTGACAATTTTTTTATAAACTTATTTTTTTTTCTCCAAGAATATGTGCAGCAGAATGGAAACTATGGGTAGTCAAAAATGAAATATTTTCTTTGTCTGCTAAATTTCTACCACCAAAGTTAACAGCCCAATCAAGATTATTCACTCTAAAGTTAACAATTTTAATAATTTTGTTACTTAGATTCATTGTACTGAGATTTCTTTTTCCAGCCATTGTTACTATGACCAATTTTATGTAGAACGAGTCAATATTCCAGATTTCATAACACCCATGTGCCAAGTCCCAATTCTCTGTGCTCATGCTGCATTATTTATACTGTTCTAATAAGGCCTGATCTAAAGCCCTTTGAAGTAAATGAAAAGACTCCCACTGACTTCAAAGGACTTTCTATTAGACCCAGAGTATTTTCTCTGCAGGGCTTTTGTACTTGATAATATCTGAATGGTAAAATGTGTGCTGCCTCTCTCCCTTTCACCCTCATCCTGGGTGTTATTTTCTATGTCCATGGGTTACTTATTATCTGGACATTTTTTGAATTATTATTTTATACAAGGATATTTTTTAATTAAGAATAACATTTTAAAAGCAAACTATTGAAAAGCTGCACTTCAAGAGTGTCAAATTCAAATATTTTGGAAATAAAAAATTCATTTTGTGAAGACTGAAATATTTTAAATATTCAATAAAATATTTACTGATATTTTAGGCTCTTTTTCCTGCAGGTTTCACTTGGATTTGTGAATAGGTTTATCTTCCTCAAACCATATTTCTATTAATGAGATATTAATGGGTACCAAATATATAAAAATCCAATTGCTGATAATTTCAGAGGAAAACAAACTTTTGCAATTCATAGAAATCGTTGCCCTTATTAATCTTATTGCATATGATAAAGATTTTGAAATAGGTTTCTTGGGACCTGCTCAGCCTCCTGTGTACCATGACTGAGTTTTATAAATTTTATGTTTCACAGTGAGTTCACCTTTGTTTGAGTCTTTTGGGATGCATAACCCCTGTCTTTTCATTCCCTTCTTCTAAATTAAAGCACAGGATTCAAAGTCTTCCACCTTATCCTACTTTTGTCTTTTGTATAACAAGATGTGGGTGTTAGCAAGAATATCTTACTTCCTCCTTTTATGCAGTTAGGCCCTCCAAAATAATTCGGAGAAGGTTGTTTACCATGCAGTATAGATGTCATCTTCATTACATTTTCATCTTTTTTTCATTCATTAGACGATATAATTTTTCAGTAGCATTTTTCAGGCCAGCAGCTTCTGAAGGATGTATTTTGTCTCACAAAATCTTGAGCAAGTGCAGATCAGTCTTTTAAAGATCATCAACAAATAACTATGTGATGTAGAATGCCACAATGTGGTTTGTTTTCTTTTATTTCCACTAGATAAACACCTGAATTCCCTGATGCTTAGATCAGTGTGCTACAATTTAAAGGGTGTGAACCAAAGTGTACTAAAATCAATAGAAATATTTCAATTGATCAAACAGAATTTTGGTCTGAATTTACACATCCAGCAAATTAATTTCACTTACTGTCAATCTGATATTATAGCTTAATCTCTCTAATGGGGAAACTGTGAGCTAACCTTTTCAGTTTGTTAAAAGATTTATGTATCATTTATAGTGAAACCATGAGTACAAGGCATTTATGACAGAAGATGCAGATCCAGAAAGAGATGCAAGTACTTCCGACTCTCTTTGGAAGAGAACTGTCTCTGGTAGCGAGCAGTGTTGAGCAGATCAAATGGCACAACGACCTCAGTTTTCCTCCACTCCTGTGCTAAAGGCAGTATCAGATAAAAGGCACCTTTCACACTACTTTCAAAATAATGCTGAGCCCAGCAAACTCCTTAAATAGAGCAAAATAGAGAAGTGGAAATATGGCTATTCAAGGACTCAACAACCTCACATGCCATCCTGGAATTAATTAGAGCCCTCCTTTCTCAAGCCCATAGAACCTAACAAGTGTGCTGGCTTCCAGCCAGCATGGTGCCTCCTTAACTTGAAATGCAAAGGGCAAGTAAACACTGTTTCCAAACTGTTCCTGTAGCACCAACCGAAGCTGGAACCATCTCTGATGAACAGATATGTGGGTGCTGACAGCCTGGTCAGAGAGAGAAATCAGCAACTTTCTCAGGCCATCCTGGGAGCATGTGAGGGAGTGCAGAGAAGATAATTGTAAACAATATCTGCACCTGGTGTTTGTAAGCATATTGTATGTGAGATTCATAACATTTGTCTTAAGATGTTTCTCAAGAGATTGTTGCTCTCCTTTCACCAATGGGCTGAGGGGTGTCTTTGCTCGGTAACCTGTTAACCAATAAGAATCTACCTAACAAACTCATCTGTAAAAGTTGGGTTCTTTGTTAATAAACGCTCTTAGCTTCTTTGCCTTCTGATCTATGGAGTCTCTTATTGTCATCGAGTGAACGCTACAGCAACACAAACACACCACTCTGGTCATCTGGCTGGACTGACACCCACTGATTCAACACCTTCAGATTTGAAGATGACAAAAGTTTCAGTACTTTCATGTATTGATGTTATTCTCTGTCCTAAAGGCTGTCATCTGAAGGGGAATTATTACAAGCAGCCAACCTGGAATTGCATTTGAGACTATGGAGGCTGATATTTCTTCCTGCTGAGCACCAGGACAGTGCATACTGATTCACAGAAGAGAGAAATGTCATTATTCACAAAGAGTTTCCTCCAATTGCATATGCCATTTATAATTTTCAATCACTATTGCTCACAAAGAAAGAGCAAGCCTAGGGCATGGCCACCATATTCACCCTTTTAACAATTTCTAATTCACCAAACACAAAATATTGGTTCCTACTTTACAAAGGCCTTGTGATGAAACAGGCCACTAAAAGCACTCATTTCATGTTATGTATTTCAGGACCTCAAATGACTCTGTTATAGTCACAACAAATGACTACCAGAAGTAACTTGTGGGCACAAAGATTTGGAAAATTCACCAGAATAGACATATCCATCTACCATACCAGCATGGCCACACAAATCTAACAAAAGCAGATGGGCAAAAGAATTAAGATGCCCCTAATGCCTGCATTTGCTAAAATGAGTGCCCAAAACCATTTGCAGAATCAAAGGATAACTGAGTAGGGAAGGGACCTCTGAGGTCATGTAACCAACCTCCCCTACACAAAGCTGGGTCAGCTAAAGAAGGCTGCCTAAGACTCCATCTGTTACCTTTTAAAAGATCTCCGAGAATGGAAGCCACACTATCTCTCCACACAGCTTCTCCCCATGTTCAATCAACCTTGGGATAACAGACTTTTTTCTTTACACAGAATTTTCTATATTTCAGTTTGTGTCCATTGTGCCTTGTCCTGTCACTGGATACCTCTAAGAAGTCTCTTGCTCCATCTTCCTTCACCTTCTCCATCAGGTATTGATATACCTGTCATCCTCCATCACATCCTGTCCCTTTTTTTGAACAGCAAAGCCCAGACAGTGTTTAGACTGGGACATTGCTGCTACCCGGAAGAATGGAAGATTTATTGAGAACACTTTTCATATGAAAATCCTCTGTGGAAGCAGCAGACGTGTCCTGCTAATAGAAGGAAGATGGAGAGCTTTCAAGGAGGATGAGCAATCACCTGTTGCTCTGGCTGATGCAGGAGCTGTGATATCGGCATGCACCCATACTTTCACACCTCTGCATGATGACAAATGTGTCAGTTTTCTGAAAATGCATGGAATTTGAGTAGAAGTTGCTTCTAAAGCACCATGAATCACTTCTTTTGAAGACGAGCAATCTCTCATCCCTCAGAAGGTTATAATGAGATGCATCTCAGTCAGTGCAGAAACACAGGTTAGCCATCACAGACAGCTTCATCCTTCCTGAAGGAAGAAATACTTTCATTATAAGATCAGTTCACCAATTCCTGGGTAGACTAGGCAGATCAGCAGCGGAGTGCCCAGCAACACAAACTATGTCACACATTCTGCAAGACTCTAAGTACATGCAAAAAAATAATTGTGAGTTAAAACAGATCAGTGGTTAAAACAGATCAGAGATGGAGTGGGCGCTGCCTTGTTTGATTGGTGATTTTCTAAGATTCTGATGATGAAACTCCAAGCCCTTCTGCAAGAACACATGAAGATGAGATCCATAAGAACAACCTTTTCTGTAGATGGTTACATACATACATGGAGAATAAGTAATTTTTTTTATTATTATTTGTTTTTAAATCTCACACCCATCTAACTTGAGGGTGTTTTCTAGCGCAGTTTTGGATAAATGGAGGAGCAATAGCTATAACACAAGTGATCCTCTCACTAGGCATGAAAGTGACTTCAAGAAGAGTTTTATGAAAATAACTTCACCTTTCTCATCTTGACCCACAAATTTGCCTCTCCAAATCCTGTTTAATGCCATCATGATTATGTCTTTTTATCATCATGCACTGCAGCTTTTACAGTACAACCTTGCAAGACACATAGAAATTCAGTCTCCCAGGAATAGGATAAAGAAGGGATGCTCTGATTTGCATGTAATGAGCAGAAAAGGACCTTGCAGAGAGTGTCAGAATGAAATACTGCTTGTCCAAGTAATATAGTTTTTCTCTTTCACCCCGGCTGTGAAGAGGAAAGATTGATCTCCATCATAGGAGAATAACAGTTTGAGACCACCTGAGGAACCTGAAGTTCATGGGATCCCATGTGCCAGGGCCCTGAGGGAACAGGACTATATAGTTACCAAAACACTCTGCCTTGTATTTGAAAAGTCACAGCAGTCAGGCAAAGTCCCTGGTGAATGGAGAAGCAGAAATCCTCACACTCCTACCAGCCTGTCAGCCTCCCTTCTGTGCTTAAGACCATGGAATAGACCCCCCTGGAACCTGAGTTGAAACACGGAAGACTGGACGGTGTTAGAAAAAGCCAACAGGGCTTCACAAAGAGCAAATGGTGTCTGACAACAGAATGACAGCATTAGTGGGCAGGGGAGGAGCTATGAATGCAATCTACCTGGACTTTGCCTTTGATGTGGCAATCCACAACAGTCTTACCCCTAAACTGGAGAGATATGGTTTGATGGATAAGTACTTAGCTGGAGGGCTGCATCCAAAGAGTTAAAGTTAACTGCTAAGTGTTCTGATGGAAACCATGTAGGCAGTGTTCCTCTGGGGTCGATCCTGGGACCAGTGCTATTTGATATGTTCATCTCCAACACAGATAATGACACTGAGGATGTCCTTGGCAAGTTTGCAGGTGACAACAAGCTGTGTGGTGGAGTTGATTCAATATAGAGAAGGAGCATTCAGAGGGACTTTGAAAGGCTTGAGTTAGGCCAACATGAACTTCATGAAGTTCAATAAGGCCAAATGCAAGGGGAGGTTGGATGGGGCTATGAGCAAGCTGGCACAGTGGAATGTGTTCCTGGCCATTGCAGGGGGTTAGAAAATAGATTTTATTTCAATGTCCCTTCCATTCCAACCCATTTTATGATTCTATATGCACAAGTTTGAACTAGCCCATATTTTGATTTATTTCCTTTGGGAAAACTCCTACCTTCTGTTTACCCACATGCATTCTAAAGAACAGGATTTTTAATGAGGAGAGTAAAATTGACGTATTTGTGTTTGCAGTAACCAATCCTCCACCACAGTTGAGATGGGGACAGTATTTAAATGACTTTTATGCATCAATAATTTGGATTTCTGTAGCAGAAAATTAATTTGTCTCTTCTCTGTTGAAAAAACTCAATGCATATTCCTGTATCCCAGATGGACTAGCAACAGAGGAGAAAGAAGCAACAGCACACCTAGATGAAGAAATAGGATACAGAGCTCTTCCAAAAGACAATTATATTTTCATCAGGTCCTGATGTGTATTTCCCTGTTGTGTTAAACTCAATACAAGTAAGTCTTGCAAGATAAAGAAATGGAAAAAATAATAAGCAAAAATAATTTTTATATTCATGCATCACAGGACAGTGCAGCACAAGTAAACAACAAGAAGTAGTGTAGATTCTCATCTGACCCCTGCAAGAATACCTCCTTTCCTCTCCCTTTTCATACTCCTATGTAAATATCTGCTGTTGATCAGCAGACCCAGGATGAAAAGGAGAATACTGGCCTAAATAGGCCTTCTACTGTGAGCTACTCTCATATTTAGAAAGACCATGTTCATCCTTAGGTGCAGAGTCATGGCTATATGAATACTCTCAGAGCCATTGCAAACAAGGTCAGCTCTCTTTGAATCATGTGTGCTGGTCTGAAAGCAAAACCAGTGAGACTCAAAGTCAGAAATACAACTTAATAGGAAAAAGTAAAATACATGTAAGTAACACAAAAGAAACAAAAACACTGACAGAGTCAGAATACAACCTGACACCCTGCTAGTTAGGGTGGTGGTAGCAGTCCAGATGAGATGGTCTTGCTGAAGTGGCGATGCTGTAGACAGGTCTGGTAGCTCTTGTCCTCTGGAAACCAGCGGGTAAGGGCTGCTTGTTCTCTCCCAATCCCCACAATTTATCCAGGTGGGAATGCTTGGCTCCTCCCTCTGGGCAGAGCATCTCACCATGGGCTGATGTCATTCTATGAGTCATGGGGTGGGTCCTTAATGGCCCATTAAACAGGAAATGGCTCCCGGATGGAGTTATCTGTGACTCATAGGGCAAGGCATTGATGGCCCATTGACAGGAGATAGTCTGGGGGAGGAGGCAAGGAAAACACTGCCCCTCCTGGTTTCAACAGTTAATGAAGATGGAGATAGAATACAGACCTTCTGGCACATTTTTACATTGCAGCCTAGGACACATGAATTACCATAATAGACATATTCACAAAAATCTTCCTGCTCCCTTCCACACACTAGTCCTACAGCCCAATTTCTGTTTTCCAAAAAATAAAAGAAAAAAAACCCCACACCTATACTGGCAAAATTTGCACCTGAACCTTTTTACCTAAGTATTGAATTGCATTGTCAAAGCAGAACCTGCAATTGTCAAAGCAGATGTCTCTCTTGTGATTACAGTCAGAACATAAACTTAAAGCCACACTGCTTGGCATTTCTTATTCAAAGCCTGGGTACAAAGCTACAGGTGCTGATGCCAGTGGCACATCATTTGCTCCTGCAGTGATATTGCCTGATTAGCCATCTGCTACTGCATCAAGAATTTTGTTACCTTCAGTTTAACCATGTCATGTTTTCAGCTGATCTGCATTTTGGTTTATGAAGGGACATTGCAGCAAAAGCACTAGTGGTTGATAAAGCTGGTAAAAACCAAGATCATTGTAGTAGGAAACAAAAAATGCAAATGAAAACATTTCCCTTTTGTCTGCTCTCTGAAAATGACAATACATTTAAAGCAAACACTTCCTATTATCTCTATTTATATAGACATCATTACTTGGAAAGGGGTATTTGAGGTTTCTGTAAAAACTAAGCAAATTCAGGCACTGAATAAGGAATTAATTTGCTTCTGATCATATTCAAAAATGAGGGCAGAATTCAGACTAGCACACAAGTAGAGACTTCATGACAGGGAGGTATAGACAGCCGCAAAAAGCCTAAAGAGGTCAAGAAAAACTGTCCTGTCCAAAGGAACAAGAATATTAATGTCCACATCAGAGTGAAGGCAACCATTTTCTTCAGTAGTTTCAGCCATCCCTACAGCCCTTGCTTGCCTGTAAATTTACTTATATTGTTGAACATTTTTGTTTCAAACCATCTGCTTAAGAGCAGGGGCTAATGGAAAATAGAAATGGCCTTGGAACAATTAATGGAAGGCAAGTGCCATTAAACGAGAAAAGATTGAGGAGCCAGATGGCTGGTGTCGACGCTGACTTACAGTACAGAAACTTGCCTGACTTTCCCTGCAGAGAGAAGTGATTAGCTCTGGTGAAACTAGATTGTCAAATGTTCTCTCATAGCCTGTGTGTGTCAGAGGGGAGAGAGAAGACCTGTGTAGTTTGCCCTAGATTTAAGGCCTGTTGTGTACTTTCAGAGCTTAGCAGAAAGTCACAGACTAATCTTCACAAGGTGGATGAACAGCACACTGAGCAGACCATAAAGTGCTCAGAAGAAAGCAAAGCATCATCACAATTTGATCATATTTACCCCATACTCTTCTTAAGATACAGGTCATTGTAGAGTGGTAGTACAGAAATTGGCTGCTCTCAATTTTTACTAGCTGAAAATTCAGACTTTATATTGGAACAGATCCTTATATGGGCACCAATTGAGAGCTTTTGTGAGAAATGGAATTTCATTTGCTTGTAGGGAGAAAATCCCTTGATGTTTTCAGTCCTTTAAGAGTAAATCCAGAATAAAACCAAATCACATCACATAAAATAGCACACTTTTTTCTGCAATTTAGAAATTTTTTTCACTTTTCCTTTTATTTTTTTTATCAGATTCCCAAATGTCCTTCCTCAGGTCAAAAGCAAGGAAAGTAGATCCATAAAAGGGGTAGCTCAGACAATAGAATTTGTCTCCCAGCATGGGAGTTGAGGTACCAGGAATCCAAACTGTTGCTGCTACACACTGAAGGAGATCCTGTTTGACCGTATGTTTCAATATGAATGTTTATTCTTCCACTCATAAGATTCTGCCTGAATCTTAAATATTATTTATCATTCTGCAGGGTCCATGATTGAAAGGCAGAATATAGACTAGAGATCCCAAAATAAATCTTTTGGGAAATAATTTTTACTGCATAAGAAATTTAATATAAATACAGAAGAATATATTTTTTCATATATTTAATAAAATTAAGAATTCACTGAAAGAAATTCTGTTATTCAGCAAGCACAATCTTAGCTATTAATGTGTCACAGAATGTGTTAAGATACAAATTAGGATTCTAATGAAAGGAGCTTGACTTTTACACATTTGTGTTCATAGGTTTTAAAGTGATACCAGAATCAACTTGTTAGGCTATGACAGAGTTTCCAACTGGATTTCAAACACGTCCATTTCTAGAATAAAAAATGTATTCTTGAAATACACCATGGAAAGAAATATAAGAGACAAAATAAAAAGGAATAAGATTTTTTTAAAATTATTTCTGGCAGAGAAGAAAGACCAGGAAAACTGACCTTTTTTCTTCCAGTAATGTAAACATTAATATTACAGAAGTGACAAGAAGGTAGTCACTTTTCCCAGGGGTAAGAAGGAAACAGGAACAGAGGAAGGAGCCTAGATGAAACAAATTAATAAACATATCTAGCACATGGAAAAGAAGCTAGATAAAGTATTAGGATATTTAAAGAAATACATCTTCATGAGGAAGGGAACCCATTTTTCTCCCATGCTTGACCATCTAATTGAAATATCAGCAGGTTAAACAGATAGAAAAATAGAGAAAATAGGAATCTACCAGATGCTACTCTAAGTAGGTGTTGGTCCTGTCAAAATCTGAGTAAATTATTCATGTACTCTTGTCATGAACAAAGGACCCCAGGCACTAGCAGAGCATGCTCTGGGTGCCTTTGTGTTCCATGAACAAAACAATTTTCATTTGGCACATAATTTTTAGTCACCTGATTTTGTTCCCTAGCAGTCATCAGCAGCTATCCTTGTGGGAAGCTGAGCTTATGCACCTGGAGTACTTGAACATTTTGGCCTCTGTGGTGGTACCCAGGCCATAGTAGGGATCATGAGCAACAGGAGCAAGAGACATGATATCTACCTTAGATCTTCCAAATAACTTGAAGGTCTATGGGGCATGTAAGGGAGACTCACCATGCAAAAACATGTTTTGTTACCTTTAGTTGTGCGTAGTGTATGCCTTCATCAACAGCAATATTAGAAACCACCCACTGCAGTTCCTGAGGAAAAATGCCATGGAGATCATGAAAGTATTCCACCAAAATTCTCTATTTTTCATGTAAAAGTTGAAACCTCTGAGTTATATTAACAGTTCCATTAACATTATTCCAAACAATCTCTGTTGCAAATGAGAGGACCATTTTACTGGGCCAAACTCAAGAGTCTCAGCAGAAATAAGGGTTTATAATTACTGGTTGCTAAGCGAGCAAAATTAATATGTCTTCTGCCATGCCTGCAAGTTCAGGGAACACAGGATGAAGGCAAAGACAGCTTGATGTAACTTGTAAAGGTGAGGAATTGAATGTGCCGTAGCTCAGATCTGCTGTAGCTTTGTCTCTTAAACAATTCAGGAGATATGACTGATTTGAAAAGAATCACAGCATCACATAATCATTTAGGTTAGAAAAGACCTTCAAGATCACAGAGTCCAACCTTGCACTGCCAAGGTCACCACTAAACCATGTTCCTAAGTGCCATGCCTTCACTTCTTCAGGGGTGACTCAATCACTTTTCTGGACAGCCCATTCTAATGCTTCCTGACTTTTTTTGTGAAATTTTTTTCTTAATATCCAATTTAAGCCTCCCCTGGTACAACTTGAGGCCTTTTCCTTTTGTCCTATTGCTTGCTACCTGGGAGAAGAGACCAGTCCTAACACCTTGCTACAATCTCCTTTTAGGTAGTCATAGTGAGTGATAAGGTCTCCTCTGATCCTCCTTTCTTCCAGGCTAAACAATCCCACTTCCCTTTTCTGCTCCTCAAAAGATTGTTCTCTAGGTCTCTCACCAGATTTGTTGCCTGTCTTTGGATGCTTTTTTTTTTTCTTTCTTTTTCTTAAACTTGATTTGAAATGCTGAAATTCAGCCAAAGAAGTTCATTACAAGGGTGGACACATACGGAGGATGCACACAAGAAGAAAGAAAGCTGACTTTGGTATTAGATGTTAAAGATTTCAGAATGGAGAGGATCAAACAACAGTATTTGATATGGCCAATGCTATCTATACCCCTAGTACTTGAAAATTCACTTTGACACAAGGAACTCAATGTGCTGAAAGAGCTTTGTTCCCAGAAAGAAAAGAAAACCCATCAACTGTGTGCACACACGGGTTTGTGTGCACGCGCACACATTTGAGGCATGTTTGTCCCACACACACAGGTTATCTGGCCAGTTAGCACTCACCGTGTATATTTAAATGCTTTTATTTATATAGGAGATTTTCAATTGTGGTTGTTACAGGAGCTATCAGTGGAAAGTATTACAAAAACATTTCTTAATTCCAAATCGTAGCATGCAGTCAAGTTTTGATTTTTCAGCAGACTTGCTACATTGCATTTTGAGCTCAGACAAAACTTTTAGAAGAGAGGGACAACACTATCAGTGGATTTTTCTCCAAGATCTGACTGCTTAATACTCAAGGCTGAGTTACTCTTGAGAAGCTACTGTTAGCACAGAATTAAAATTCCTGGAGGAAAAGATTACCCTGTGTGGTTTTGGACTCTTCTCCTTCCTTAAGTAGTAGTATGTAGCCAAAGCAGAACAAAGCCCCTTCAGGCATTAAAACTTTTTAAAATCACAGCAAGTATTTTATAAATTTTATAAATCTCTTCAGAATTACTGGATTCTATACAATTGTGTGGAAGGGGTCTTTGCCACAGAGAGAGTAAGCCCACAATAAACTGAAAAGGTGGTTCAGTTGCAGGATTCTTCTTTCAGGTTATCTTCAGCCTGCTTGTGAATGGCATTGAAAATGGAGAGAGAAGGAGTAGAAAGTTGAACAGGTACAAATAACCACAGTGAAATTATTCAATATAATTTCATTCTCAGACAGCTTTTTGCATCAGTCACTGATTTTATCAATGCAGCTAAGTTAAGGTTAAAACTATTTGTACCATAACTTTTCTGCTGTGGTCCCATATGTGAGTAATCACTACCAATTTTACTTTGTGATGTTCAAATTCAGTATGAAGAGAAAAAGTCTAGTTTGTCTGGAATGGACAAAGCAGACTACTTTTTAAGTAGTATTAAATGTACAAGCATCAATACATTGAAACAAAATTAATTTGAAACACATTTGGCCAGTAAGAACAGCAGTATCTTTCAGCAGTGTATTAGCCTTAGAGTTTTTTCTTCTACCACCTCACAGAGTCTTTTCTAGACTAAGTCAACACACAAGCAGAATTCAAGCCAGCTGTACACCAGCCTTTATTCACCTCATCTCAGTGCAATATGATAAAAAATTGTTTTGTTTAAACAGCAAATGATTCACTACTTTTCCTTCTTTGTCGGCCCTTCACCAAACATTATGGACACTTTCTCCTAGATTTGGTCCTGCAAAGGAAGCAAAAGTTTCCACTCCCTAAGTGAATTCTTTTGGATCAGCAGAAAGTTTACCAGGTGTTTTAGACTGCGAAGGCTATCATGGGCTGCTTCCCAAGTCCGAATTTCCTGGTAACTATTCCTTAAGGTGCTCTGAGGAGACTTCCAGAAAACATTTTTGAGCTCTCCAAATTGGATGACAGTGGGATCCTTCCTACTTTTCTTTCAACTTACAGAGTTTACAGTGTAAACTCAGCAAATCATGGGGGTGTGCAGCCACCAGTGGAGCATCTGGTATGGCAGAGAGAAGCAGAGCAGAAGAATACAAAGTGATGAGTCTGAAAGATGAAATGTCTCCAGAAAGCCTCATCTGTGAGAGTGAACTGACTTGTGCCCACATCAGTAGCAGCCAGACTCAAGTGTCCACTTTAAAGAGCGTCTCTGGGCTACATGGACCATCAGTCTAAGCCAGTGAAGAAATTTCTATGAGAGTTCCATAAGCAAAAGTTATTACTTCACCCCTAAAAGGAGAGTTATAAAAGATTAACAACTTGAAAATGTTTCACTGGAAAAATACAGAAATTTTGCAAAGGTCTTTTCCCTTACTCTGTCTAAAAATATATTTGGAGCTCGTAAAAGATAAAAAGAGATGATTTTGAAGAGTTTTATTAGAAACAATTTATCAGTTTGCAGCCATGGAAATTAAAAATTTAGCAAATGCTTATTAACATGTGAGGAAAATTGGTGGAACATCCATTAACTGAAACTAAAATATTAATAAAATGCTCATAAACATCACAAAAGAGCAGAGCATTACTAGTGTCCCTTGAGTCACACATAAGTATAGATAAAGATGTCCTCTGCAGCAGGATTATTGGGGAACTGCTCAGATTTCGACTCCATAAGCATTTTACCAAACACTACTACTATTCCAAGGAACAGATTGTCTTTGAGAACACACACACTCAGACCCTTCCATGAAACATTTATACACACCAGCTTTCATTTCTGTTTTGGAGGGCTTGTACCACTGTTCTTAGTGTTTATCTACTTTCTCTACTTCTTTCTTCTAGACCAGAACTCATTTTTTGAGAAAACTTTGTTCTGTTTAATTTGATCATCCAATTTAATTTGATACAACTTTTCAGTTGTAATGTTTGTCTTTCAAGTTATGTGCAAGCAGATAAAAATGAAGTTAAAAATCCCCTTTAAACTTGTAAGCTCAGACATTGTATGAGAAAGTGTATCTTTTTGTACATATTATACACTGGATTTCGAGTAATTCTACTTAACATCATATTCTTAATTTTTTTCATGAGCATGAATATCTCTCTGGTAGGAAAGACTTCCAGATTTTATACCAAGGAGCAAACCAGTCACATTTGCTCAAAACTATAGAGCAAAATGAGTAGAGAAACAACTACCTAGAAATGTTGGAAATCCACACTGAAGTCCCTGTGATGAATCAGGCAGAGATAAAAGTTGACACTGTCCTTCACCCCAGATGAATATACCAGGCATTCTAATCACTGTGCCTCTTCTTGTCTAAATGATTATTAATTACTTATGAAATAGGGCACAGCTGCAACAGGGAGACAGAAAAAAAATCGTCCTACAGCAGTCAGCAGTCTAGCAGTTCAACAGTTTGTGCCCTTTGAGTTTTCAGGTGGGTATTCCATTTCCTCCCTGGCCTTAATCTACAGCCCATCACATCCTCCTGAGGAACATGGAATGAAAATATTCCCCATGGGAACTTTTGGTTTGGTGTTGTCTAATGAGGTCTCTCAGGTCCATCATGCCATTATCAAATACTCAGCATTTGGAGAGACAGACGTCCAAGATACAGAAACATGCAGTTCCACCTGCCCAAGCTGCTATCCACTTTTTCTTACAAGACATTATTAATTTCTAGGCACTGAGCCTTGTCCCCACTACTGTTTTTCAGCACAGTGGAGGATGAAGATGGTCACTCTTGCCTCCCCACTGTCATGACAAGGAGAAGAAGGTTGTATCTGACAACATGGTAAAGCAGAAAGCTGTTCCTGAGCAATACAAAGTTTTTTGGGGAGAGGAAGAGCAGGTCAGGCACCGCTACTTGGCTCCTGGCATTTCTACCATGATATCCAACAGGTAATACCTTCCACAAATAATTTGCTGTGGTTCTGTGACCACCAGCAGTTCAGAAGTATTACTCAAAGACCACATTTTCAAACTTCTATCTGAATCTTTCGTTGTGAAACAAAGGGATCTGTTAAACAGGAAGGACATATAGATTTCCTCTAGTCTCACAACTTGCACTTGTGATATGTCCTTATGCCAAGCACTGATAAAGGACCACTAAGGAACAATAGCATATATTTCAACATAAATAAATACTAGTCACAGGGAACCACAAACAACCTCACAGAGTCCCAACCTTATGTGGCCAGACTGTGAGTGCCACCAGAGATAACACTGAGTGACAGTTCTATGAAATTATCTGCCCCAGACAGGATATCCTCAGTGCCATGGCATGAGATGCAAAGACAGACTGGTCACATCAGGCTCTAAAGAGAGGGACAGCTCTGTTCTTGAAAAGGCTGTATCTACCTAGCCTAATCATTGGGCTCTAAAGCACACCAAATCCTGGTGAAGAGGGTATGTGGACCCTAAGTATGTAGAGGCAAAATCCCAAAAGTCTGTTGAGTGAGTATGTGGATCTTTGTGCTGCTGAGGTTTTCCTCAGATTCATCTAAATTATGCTGCCACTTTCCAGGTTTAGGGAAAAATATTGACCATAAATCGAACATTTCCAGCAGAAGTAAATTTTATACCATTATTGTAGATGCATTTTCCGAGTGCATAAGCTATAGTTGCATGGATTTGGGCAAGCAAATACTGCTGTGAAATGAAATTCCCATTTTACTCCCTGTCTTCCTTTTATTCTTCCCTCACAAAAAGTAAAGCCGAGCTGTTTGAGGAATGCTGCTGTCTATCAGACATTACAGCTGGAAGCATGCTTTCTCTTTTTGATAAAACTGTTGTGAGCAGGTTATTGTAAACTTTCTGGGTTTAGTGGAAAATTGTAAGAATAGTGGGTCATAGGAAATAGTTTTCTAAAAAAAACCAAACTGCATCCTGGTTTATTTGCCCCTTTCCTCCTTTGCCAATATTTCTTTCTCTGTTCTGTTTTGTTTTTGCCTCTACCTCACCTCTTCCAGTTATGAAATAAATCCTTTCAAAATTATCACTGAGGTAAGCATTTACTGAATAGAATCTTCCTGTTGCAGTGGAACAGGATAATGAAGGGCCAAGAAATTGCTTGTTTGAACATATAGAGAAGACCCTCCATCTCTTATGCATGTGAGAGATTCCCATTAGTATTAATGGGCATGTTGTGAGTGCAGTGAAAAGTGACAAGACATCTATAGTCACTCAACTGCTAATTCTTCCCAGCACAAAAATGAGAATAGTGCAGAGAACTCTTTAGCACTGTGTCCTGAGCAAGTGCGTTTCTAAAACACTCAGCCCTTGATAAGTGCATGTGGCAGATTGTAAAACACAGATCCCCTCTTCTGGGGGTTTTAAGATCTACTCTTTGACATCCTTTAAAATGGCAAAGGAAAAGAAATAAATAAGAAAAATAGTTAAGACGACTCTCCACATGTTGATGTTCTTTGTAGGGAAAATGGTCATTGGTTTTCTGAACTGTCTCTTCAGATGCCATTTCCTCAAAAGCATCTTTATCAAGGAGTTCAAGGAATTATGAAGGAAAGTTCTATTCACTCTGGAAACTGGGACCTAAGTACTGCTTTATTTATTATTTAAAGATACAATATCTATCTAGGACACTAGACAAACTGCTTTATATGTTCTTGGAATGGATTGCTTAGAAACATTGGTTTCTCTGCTATTTTTTACATCTTTTTGCAACTCAAAGGTTTTTTCCACTCCAGTTTTGCAAAAATCCTCAGGGTATCAGCAGAAGTGAATGGAACATTGAATCATTTCCCCCTAAGCAACAGAAAATAAAAGGACAGGCAGTCTAAGATGCAGAATCCAGATCCACTAAAGGTGTGCTGCTCCACAGAGTCTGCTGCCAAAATATTAGAGCAGTAAAGCATAGAAAATGCTGAGGGATCCTGGGTTTTGAGGCATTTAGCCCACTCACATCCTACATACTGGGAACTTGCCTGGATTACCCCTACCAACAGTAAAGCTATTCTCTGCATTTATCTTCAGGCCAGACTGTGCTGAAAATGAGAAAGCCTATTTGCCTTAAGGAATGCACAGTTTACTAATTACTCACTCAAACAGAAAAGAGGTGAACACCTGATCAACTAAAAGGATATTAGCAGTGCCAAGAAGACAAAGACGGTAAAAGTTCCATGGAGAGTAAGCTGATTTTGTTATTTTTGAGCACTCCAGTTAAAACTATTTTGATCCAGTAAATTGTGTCCTGGTACTGCACTGTTAAGCTTACATTTATAATCATGGGGTCCCTTAAAGGGTAAACAATCACATTGACATAATGCTTACCACAAGTCATATTACTATAAAAGAAATAAAAATATTAATTTATGAAATTACTGGAAGGACATTCAGTTGTAAGGGTTCATGAAGTCACAGGAAGAGAAACTGTAGAGTTACTGATCAACTTAGTAAATTTTTCCAAGCAAATCTTTACTTTGCTGAAGGTAGGTGATGACTTGCAATGCCATGCACACATTCACTACAAGGCATTTCCAAACCTGAACCACTATGTTTCATCTAGGTGGGTTTTTTTTCCCAAGCATAAGATGGTATTTGTGTGTCATTATTGGATCTTGGCAGAAACAAGTCAGGATCAATTAAAACATAAGGATGTTGGGGTGAATGATCTCAACCATGATTCTAAAGAAAAAAACAGAATTCCAAAAAGTGACTAACCCAGGAAGACCCACATATCCAGAGAAGAAAGAATGATATATAAAGAAATGAAACCACAGGTCACAGGTAATTTCATTCTTTTAACATTTGCAATTATTGTATGTCCATTTAACTCGATAAACACTCACTTGTCTGTGAGAAAAGACAGTAAGCTGTCAGCTGAGTCAAGATTTGAATCAGGTCCACTTAGTCTTTAGGTTGTTGGTCAAAATTTTGTAGTCAACAACCTTTCCACTGCAGGAATTGCTCCAAAAGGCTTACCAAAGTAAAAACTCAGTAATGGAGTACTAGGTGAATTTCTGTTCCTATATGCATAATTCTGTGAAAATTCTGTAATTTTCACAATATCTGCAATTCTTTTGAGAGTTTGAAGCAAAAGCATACCAACCCTGGCATTAAGCAGCAGGAGAAAAGCCAAGAAGCAATCTTCCAAATAAGCAACCCCAAAAAATATAATTCATGCAACTTTGAAATAATCTAAGGCAAATCTACTGTAAGCTTGGGATATTAATGTATAGAATATGCCTCTGAGTGCATCTCAGATTTACAATCAAACTGCAGTTCTGAAGTGAGCTATCATTATAAACCAATCATAATGTCATATATGAAGAGTTTTCCTAAAGCAGCTTGGAAATAATTTCCACCTTGAGTCTTCAAGCTCCTTTGGAAGCATTTCAAATAAGGAACTGTGAGGAACCATCTAACCTGAATAACAGAGCACTCCTCTGAGACAAGAGCAATACAGGGCGGCCATACAACTTAAAGTCATGAAGATTCTTAATGTTAAAGACTAAGGAGATGCTGCAGCTTTATTGGAAATGCTGTAGAATAGGTGGGCAGCTGGATCAATCAGTTATTATTATTTATACTTCAGAGCACAGAGAATAGGGGTGCAAGTATGTGTACAGTGTTTACATAATATGGTTCTGATGGTTAGGCTCTTCACTGGAAATTTCATGTTCAGATGACTAAATGGAAATATCTTTTTATACAGAAAGGAAGATGTAAATATAACATCAAAGAATTAGTTTTTATCAAAGAAGTTACTTGGAAACATACTAATGATTGCTTGAAGCGGAAAGTTGGAGACTTAGGAGAAGAGCTACCAAAGCTTGCAGCCACATTCATAGTGTGTGGCAACATCAGATAAAATTATATAAGAAAACTCAAATATTAAAACTTTAGATAGAGTATAAGATGGAATCTTACCATACCAAGACACGTGTTCTGTATTACAGACTAATGAGTCTTGTCCAAAGAATAAAAGTGTCAAGAAGGCACTTGGCCACATTCAAATTCCCTGACTGATGTTTTATTCAGACCACTGTGAGGAAAGTTATCTTTCTAAATTATCTCATGAAAAGGACATTTTACTACATTTACCTTCCATGTTTCTATAATGGCCACAGAAAAGTCATAATCACTGCAGAAGACACAACTACCCTTGTTTCTGTTATGGCTTCAGCTGGATTTTATTTGTCCAACATGATCATAGTATTTGGATAAGGTTCACTAAAACCTTAGTAGCTCCTTTCTTTGGTGTAAATGTATAGAACATGCATGCTGTATGATTGCCATAACTCTTTGGGATACAAAATGCCAGCTTTGAAGACAAGTGAAAGGTGGCACTCTAGAACTCATGAAAAGAAATCACACTTACTAGATCTAGACCAAACTGGGAAAAGAATGGGAGTTCTTGCAGGAACTCTTTCCCACCTTGCAGGAATTCACTTGCAATCTGTAATTCCATTCCAGAACACCAGCTGGTGTCACTGAATGGCATTATCAATTCTCTAAGCAAGGATGAGGAGCTTGGCTCTGAGCAGCTCCCACCTTGCACAGGCTGCTGCAGATTCTAGCACATACTACACATGTGGCATGCAAGTCTTTGAGCAAGGATGCTCTGTCTAACAAGCTGTGGCTGGGTGATTGTTGCCAAAAAGACTCTGAATCATCAGCTGACTGGGACCGCTGGCACCTACATTCCAAAGCTTAACAGATGAAACTCCTGTGGAGGCAATGAATGTGCATGTATTGGGGAAGGTCTCCTACATGGACTGTGAAAGATACAAGAGTGCTCACCAAAAAAGTTGAAGTTAACTTTTTACCACAGCGTGCAAAGTCATTTCAATCTATGTTTTGAGGGACAAATAAAAGAGATTTATTATATAATTTAAAATAATCTGGATAGGCTAGGATTTACCCCCCCTGAACCTTAGACTCTCTTTACAGACAGAATAGGACATTAACCTTCCAGATGGTGGTTCATCCCATCTCTGTTGAGAGGGAGTGAATCAACCTCTGTTTTTAATGCTTTCTCTGTTGATTACAAGAAGGGCTGAGATGATTAGCTTATAGTTACCACTCATTTGAACACAGGTTAATCCACTCATTCTGTGTTCCAGACGCCATAGAGTTCATCCAACATGTTTTTTATTATGGAAAAATACTCCTAATGTTATTTACCTAGTGCTCTACAGAGCCCTTTAGGACAATAAATGTACACCTTAGGCAGCAAATAATGAGACTATAAAAATAGGGAACCAAACATTGTTTCCAACTATCTATTGTTCTACAAAGTTTACTCCAGCCAACAGAAGTCAGGTTACAAAAAGCCTGTGAAGGCATCATGGTGACTTCATCTCAGGTGGCACAAATAGTTAAAATTTCTTGCCTGGGATCACTGACTGCAGAAGTACATAAATTCAATAGTGTTTCATCCCCACAAAGAATTTGGGAATCTTGAGAGGTGCTTCATTAGTAGCCATGGTCACTTGTCTTACCCCTTTCTACCCCTTTCAAAATAAGACTTCAAATAGAAGTTCAGTAGGAATATCGCCTGGCAAGCTGAGCCCCGCAAGTCACCCACATTGCTCACTGCAATTAGAAGAAATGTGTGGCTTTGAAAAAAAGCAAACTGCTTTAACTAAGTGGCAACCATTGGAAAGCCCTTTTCCAATTTTTGTCTATTCTTCTGCTCTGAATAGGTCCTATCTCAATATTTTCCATATTTATTCAATCAAGTGTTATTTTATCCAGATTTATGGTAGGTAAACTAGTTATACTGAGAAAAGCGATTGTTTTTTCATGGTTTAAAGCACTGCTGATTTTTATCATACACTTTATATAGAAAATCATCTCTCTATTGTGAACATACTCAAGTACTTGCTTTTAGTTATTTCCATTTTCTCCTGGAGTTTAGGAAGCATCTCCTCAAAATGGATGACATTTATTTTCTCTTCTTCTCTTCTAACTTAGTTTTCCACTTCAGCTGCACCTACTGCAATGGAAATTTGAAGCACTACAGTGAGAAAATGAAACACAATATATCGACCTTCCTGCTACCTCACCTTTAGGCTTTCTCTATAATTTTTTTACAAAAGGCAGGTCTTCGGTTCCATTATTTAGTGGTTTGTACAAAACAGATTCATCATCTCTGAAACTGGTTCTGCAAAATAGGCACTCCTTTTTTAAAAAAAAGTCTTCCATTAAAATCTCTTACATATTTTTTATTCTGTGAGACTTCTTGACATGCAATTACTTAGGAAAAAAAAGCCTTGCCACCAGTTCCGAAGCTCAAGTAACACTGCAAAAACTGCATCTTCCAAAATTCACGTGGCCTTCAAGAGGGTGGAATTAGGCCACGTACAGAGACAGCTATTGTTAAGCAATACTATGAGAGTTTTATATTTACAAGGGAAGGAGAATACAGGCAGTTTCTTCTCTTTCCCTCTGCCCGTACTTCTTTGGATTCTTCTTGAACAATTTTGAACTTTCAAGGAGATATGGTGCCTTACATATGTGGAATGTGGCTGCAAGAATTTGGAAAGAACATTTAGGGAAGTAAAATTCTCTTTAGTACTTGGGGCTTTTGTTTGGGCTTTTTTTCAGTGTCTTTTTTGGTGTAAGTTCTTTTCTGTTTTGTCTTGGGTTGGGGTTTTTTTCTTAAATTTCCCTGGTTGCTGAGGATAGATACTATAGTCCCTCTGATGTTTATGTTCATGTGCAGTTCAACATTAAAAATTCCCATCTAACTAGCCCAAAATGTTGTCACCAGAAAACTGCAGTTGTGCCAGAAAAAGGTTTTTTTCCAAGAATATTGGAAACTGGCAGATTGCTGTCTGCAGCCTTGATTGTTTTTATTTTCTTTTCTGTAGACTGACTCCTGAAAAGTCTGTGCATCATTTTCTATCTTTTTTCATTGTAGTTTCCAGGCAAAGGTGGAAAAAGGCTAAAAAAGCCATGAGAGTCAGAATTCAGTCTCCTGGAATTTGCACATGGATTTTTATTTTCTGTTGAAGAGTGTAAAGGCAGTAAGTTGTAAACAGAAACTGTTGGAAAACGTTCTTCAATTTAAATATGAATGTGTTTTTCATGCAAATTTGAGATGCATCTTGTAATGCAATTTTCCCCTGGAAGTAATTTTTACTTTCTCAATACCTCAGATATTCAAAGGAGAACACAAACCGCATGCCCTTCTTCCTGTTAGTCAACCAAAGCTTTACCTGCTTCCATACACAATTTTTTCAATTAGCTATATTTAGCTAAATGGGGAAAAATTCACCTTGATGTAATGCCATTATTACCCCAGAATTTCTACAGTATTGAATTTTGTCCCTAGGAATTCGTTATTCTTTTGGATAGATGGCTGCAGTTTATGAATGACACTTTTAATGTGGTCTGGAGAGTATGATCTATGTAGTTTGGTAGGCTATGTCCCTTTAAACCCAAAAACTGGACAAGTCCCTCCATTGAGTGACTGTTTACAGAATCAGAAATTACATAAGGTTATGTTATTCACTATATTCAGTCTAAACTCTGCATATGTGCTTGATGATAGACTTTGTGGTTACTTCAGAGGCAAAGCAATGGGAATGATATTTCCTAATGATTTTAGAATAGTTGCTTAAAACTACAAATCCATGAGAATGCAAAAAAAAAAAAAAAATCCCATTTTCTTACTTTTTAATTTGCTTTTTCACTCCATACTGTTTTGTACAAAATTTGAAGCTTTGACAGTGTCACCCTAAAGCTGATTGAGATGTGCTACTGACATTGCTAACTCAAAAGGATAGTAATCTATCTGGAGTCAGCTAGTTCACATGAGGTAAAGTAAATGAGTTTTTGATTGGGTGGTTTTGGAATCAGATTTTATTCTGAAATATCTCAAAATTATTTTTTTTTAATTGAGGCTCCACCCCTCATTCATGGTGGAGTTTCTCCTTCAGTTATAAACAAATCTTATTTTTTTAATTTAGTCATGAGAAGAAATATTTTGTTTTCTAATACTGGTACTCATCCATACTCTAACAATTTTTTAATACAGCTGCAACACAGAAAGTCTTAAGATAAATTTCACACAAGGTAAATTCTGTCCTAAACACAATGCTTCCCTCTTAGGGAAACAATTCCTTAAAAATGGATAGCTACTACAGTAGAATGTATGTATCTCTAAAAAAGAAAACTGAAAGCAGAATCTATATAATGTAGTCTATTGGTATTTTCTGGGGAAGTAATTATGATGACACAGCTAGGTGTTTTAGCCTTTCTTTTTTTTTTTTGTTGCCAAGAACAGCTTCTCTCTGTTATGCTAGTTACCTGGTGGATAGAGCTAGAATAAGATGTTTAATGAAAATTGTTTTTCTAGAGGAAAACAGTTTCTTGAAAATCTTTAATTCATTGAATCTTCTACTTCAGGGTTCTGATCACCATATAAGGGTCTCCCTGTTGACACGGCTGTACCTGTTGTGGACACAGCAGAAATAAGCAAAAGAGAGAGCGACAAAAACAAAGAGTCTCTCCTGACCAATGCGAAAGACAAGCAGCCCATAACACAAGCTGTTAACCATCTTCTTTGGAAGGGCCCCACTCACAAGGATTACTTTCTTAAATGTTTCTGAGTAGCCCTATTGAAACTATTAATAAAATCAAAGGGCAACATGAAGAGGATAAAGAGGAAAAATTGGTGTCCTTTATTACTGGGATCAAAGACCCAGTTTCACAAAGCTAGTCTAACAGTTTGTTATCCCGTCTTTATTCACAGCATATTGTCCTTGGCAGAGAATATACACGTATTTGAAAAGTGTCACTTTTGAAAATGGCTATATCCCCTCAGAGACACTCTCTTGTACATTTTCAGCTTCATACTAAATTAAAACACTATGTTGTCATATATGTACCACTATATACACATATATAGGAATATTTATTGCACTACTGAAATATTAGTTCTTGTCTGTTCATCTTGCTTCCATGTTAATACGACTTGTAATTTCAGTAACACCTTATAAAAATCTCATAGAACTTCAGCATCAGAGCAAGAACAATCCAAATTCATAACTGTTTCATTAAAATGTTTTCACTGTGCAGTTTTAAGCCACTTCTTGTCCAAAAATTCTACATACCTCAAGGTGGTCTTGGCTTATCACTCCATCGAAAAAAAAAGGAAGAGTTGCCTTTGAATCAATGACAAATCTTTACATGTCAACTTACACGGCTTCCTTTTTGCACTCTGGGAAACCTCCCTGTCCTAGGCTACAATGTAAAAATATGCCAGAAGGTCTGTATTCTATCTCCATCTTCAAGAGCTGTTAAAACCAGGAGGGGCAGTGTTTTTCTTTGCCTCCTCCCCAGACTATCTCCTGTTAATGGGCCATCAATGCCTTGCCCCATGAGTCATAGATAACTCCATCCGGGAGCCATTTGTGTTTAATGGGCCGTCAAGGACCCACCCCATGTCTCATAGAATGACATCAGCCCATTGTGAGATGCTCCGCCCAGAGGGAGGAGCCAAGCATTCCCACCTGGATATAATGTGGGGATTGGGACAGAACAAGCAGTCCTTACCCGCTAGTTTCCAGAGGACAAGAGTGACCAGACCTGTCTACAGGATTACCACTCCAGCAAGACCACCTCATCTGGACTGCTGCCATCACCCTAACTAGCAGGATGTCAGGTTGTATTCTGAGTCTGTCAGTGGCTGTTTTTGTTTTGTACTATCGTATGTATCTTACTTCTTCCTATTACATTGTGTTTCTGACTTAGAGTCTCACTGGTTTTGCTTTCAAACCAGCACACTCCCAAACACCTAGGCTTCCAGAGGATCCATGTCCTCTTAACATGCATTGCTTTACATGCCAATTTTGGCAACCAAAGAATGGTTTGGGTTGGATTAGCTGGTAGGTGCAACACCACTGGATATGATAAGGATTTGTCTGTATTCCCATATTGTCCTTACAATTCAGTACTAAAGATGAAAAAGAAAAACAAACAAACCAAACAAAAAAGCCAAAAAAAATGCACAAAATCAATCAAAACCAAACCAAAAGACAACAGGGAATTGATCATGTCTGCTATTTTGCTTTTTGCTGAAAGAGGCATAATTCTGAGAATTTTGATTCATTTCAGTGAATAAAGCAGTACTAAGAAATTCCTTACTGGAATCAGCTCCCTGACATTATCTAAGAAAGATAAGCCCTTAAAGACATTTTCCATAACCTTTATGTTTTCATGGTAGCCTAGTTTCGCTATAAATTGTCTAAGAACAGTAGTTATCACAGTTGTTGCAAGAAATGGCCAATTATTGCAAAATTTAGGCAAGGAAACAACTCTTAAAAAGGGAAAGTAACATTTTCCAAAATTTTTCCTGTCATAAAATCTTAGCACTTCTGGACAAGGACATATATGTAGCAATACACAGACAAGAGACTCTTAGAGGTGACCAGTGAAAAAAAAGGAGAATGCTCTAGCCATAAGTATCCATAGTTTTTTCCTTTAACCGCAGACCCCAGAATATTTTTTCAAAGGCAAAACATCATCACTGCCATTTTCCAGATGGGCAAACTAAGGCAGAGCTACGTTAGGTGACTTGTCAAGAATCAATAAGTAGCTGAGTAAAACATAGTTTTCTCTGTCAGATCCTTCTACTGCCAGGGAGGGAGATTATAGGAGAGCAACAAGTCCTCTTTGACAGTAGCAGTGGGAGAAATATGCCTGACATATGACTCAACCCTAATTCTGATTCTGTACCTCAGTGTTCTCTCACGGAATATTTCTTCTTGCTCCTGGAATAAACAGGACACAGGGCTGAGAGGACACTTGATCTCACCCAGCTTCTCTTGGGCTGCAGTCTTAGACATACCTTCTTTAAAGTTCAAATTTGACAATGTTGGACTGCTTCATATTTTAATAACCACAAATCTCAGAATATTGACACCCATCTGTACCAATTCCTGGGAAAATGCTAGAGCCTGAGGGGAAAAAAAATCAAAACAAATTCCTCATTGCAATGAAAACAAAGATAAAACAGACTTAACAAAAAACAATTCCAACAAAGTAACATTTCTCTCTGTGCTTGGTTATAATATGTATAAAATAAAAGGTAATTCTTTTTTAATCCTCTCAAAATAATAAAAAAAGGCTAGTTGTGAAGGCATTGGTTTACTCTTCAGTGTGCTGATTTGGTCTGCAGTGAAGAAAGGACCCTGGAAATACATTTCACAGTTGCATTATGTCACAGTTTTTGGATGACAAAAAGGAGTCAAAATGAGTCAGTTTGCAGCAAGCCTTACTGATATGTTAGAACAAACCATGAACTCTGATGTCTGAGAGCAATGCAGGACATTTCTGGCAGGTAATTTACAAGGATGGGAAACTCAGCTTGTGTTCAGGGATTAGATATTACACTTACATTAGCTATACCGTGCTTCCTAATTAGAACCAGCAAAGTGCTTTCTTTATGAGGAATCTCAGGTGATAATCTGCCCTCGTGCTACTTTCTGGTTTCAATAGGAGCAAACACAGTGCTCTTAGTAATTTTTTTCCTCATTTTAAGTGGGTATCTGAGTTGTCACTCACCATACCCACTGCTATTTTACCTGCAATAATGCATTTTTTTCCCTGATCCTGCACTGCAGGGCAAGAGCAAAGGGCTGGAGCCTCTTTTAGTTTGGCTCAAAAATTTTGAAAGCTATTCAAACAAACGACAATGCTTCTTCAGTTCCTATTCTTCTGCCTTTTAAGTCCCCCTCCAGCCTTGCTTCTGAGCGGCTGCAGGTACGCCTCCCACCCTAATGGTGGCAGAAAAACCCTACACTTCACTCCATTGACTGCAGATAAAGCAGACTGCAGCAGGGGAAAGAAACAGGACGCATCCTGCCACAGTGTAGCAAAAAGGAAAAAAAAAAGAGAATCATTGACAAAGTGAGAGATGCTCAATAGATCATTGTGAGGGAAAAGACTGCAACTGTTTAATTTAGTGATGAACTCGGAAGTTACATAAAAGACTGAGACAAATCTATAAATGATAACATCAAGAGGCCTTATTGCTGACATACCTCAGATTTGGGGTAGAAAATTCTGGAAGAAACATATAAAACTCTTTCCTAACCCTTGGAATTCAAGAAGACTTGGTATTTTTAGCGTGAAATAATGGCAAAATAAATTTGGTATTTTTGTGGATGTCTCCTAAACAATTATAGTAGATGTGGAATGAAGTGAGTGTGTTGGTGTAACTGACTTAGAGGTAAAATGTGTATACTTAAGAGCCAAGCTAAAATTTGGGTAGTTTTTTTGAAAATTCACTTTCTTCTAATAGACAATTATAAAATTCCCTTGGCACAATCAGCTTCTGAGTCAGCCAGAGCCAGTCATGCATCTCCTACACTTATGCTATGGTTACATTACACAATCTGACAAGTTAAACTAAACTGGAATCACATCAATCACCTGATCCTAACACAAAATATTGTTTAAAAAAGAAAACCAAAGCAAAACAATGTTTCTGATTACAAGTAGCAGTCACAAACTTAAGTCCCTGCTATAATAAATGAAATGCATCATCCTGTGTTTCATGGAGCTAAAAAAGAACATCTATTTTTTTAAACGCAAAAGACAGTCCAGCACAAGCAACTTAGGAATCTGCTTGTTTTAGATCCACCTATGGTGAAATGCAGTCATCACTAATTAATGTTAGTAACATTTTCATTCCTCCCACTTTCTAAGTGTGTACATCTGTCACAACAATTGATCCCTTGCAGCAGTGACGAGAGGACCACTGAATTTTCTCATTCTGATCAAAATATACTGAATGATTATAACTTACCACATCTGATACCAAAAAAGAACTCCTCAAAATTTATTAATTTATTTTCAGAAATGCTGAAAATGGAGTAACAGGCAAAACACAAAATATTAGCTCCTTCACATCAGTAATATGATACTGCTCATGTAATTTTGAGAAGACTCATAGGATTCATGAGTAAGATTAAGTTGAAAAAAAAATTACATTTGTTAAATTGGGTGGAATGTAAAGACACTGTGCAAAAGAAATCCTTGTCTTCTTGTCTAGGTACTATCCATGCTGCCATAAAGCCCATGCAACAGCTACATGACATGATGAAACACAGCATCAACTAAAAAGTTAGTTTGGAAAGGATTTCTGGGAGCTGCCTAGCCTGACATGGGACACAATGTTAAACAGATTGAGTAATATTTTTTATTCCTCACAGTTCCTTTTCTTCCAGATTATGCTTTCAAAACAATCATCTTTATTTTTAACTCCGTCCTAATTTTGACTGTTTCTGCCTCCTTTTCCATATCCCACTTGCTAAAGGCAAAAAATTTCACAATTAAAAGCCACATTAGTGAAGTGAACAAAATGGTTACCAAAGAGAGAAACAGTGTCAAGACAATAGTTAAAAAGCACCAAACCCCCTGGAAAAAAGGTCTGGTTAAAACATACCTGCTTTTGTAGGTTGTCTTAGGATCGCTGGATAGGAAATAGGCATTTGCCTGCAATCATGGCCATGGGCAGTGACAGCTCCTGTGCATTACTGAGCAGGAGCCTGCAAAGCTGACATCAAACAATGCCTCACCCGTGTCTGAAAGGTGCAGACAGGGGTCAGCTCTGTGACTGCCAGTGGTGATTTAAAGCACATGTGTAATTGGAAATACAAATGCAAGCTTGTGTTGTTTGGCTTTAGCAGGGAGCTTTTGAAAATGGCACCATGTCACTGCACAAAGAACAAAAACACAAATCAACCCAGCAAAGAAAGAGTTACAAAATGAGACAGAGGAGTTTTCCTCCACCAGGTTGTAGAAACTCAAGATCTTCCTGGCAGATCCAAAACGTTCAGCACAAACTCCTGTTCCTCTGAGAGGGACTGTCACCTTACATGTAAGAAGCCACAAAGAAAGAGATACAATTTGAACCTTAACAATGTTTATCCTCATCTGCCAGGAAGAAGATGTAAAATGCCTCAAGGTCTGAGTGTTTAGAAGAAGCCTCAGGTCTTTACAATCTGATGCTCCTTGAGAAGTGCTGCTGCAGCTCAGGTTCTTTGCTTTTTAATAAGGAAGCCATTCTTCTCACAGAATCACAGGGTTGGAAGAGACCTTCAAGATCATTGAGTACAACCCGTGCCCTAACTCCTCAACTAAACCCTGGCACTGAGTGCCGCATCCAGTCTTTTTGTAAGCACATCCAGGGACGGTGACTCCATCACCTCCCCAGGCAGGCCATTCCAGTACTTTATCACTCTTTCTGCAAAAAAAACATTTTCCTAATATCCAACCTGTGTTTCCCTTGGTGTAGCTTGAGACTGTGTCCCCCCGTTCTGTCAATTGCTGCCTGGAGAAAGAGACCAACCCCCACCTGACCACAGCCACCCTTCAGGGAGTTGTAGAGAGTGGTAAGGTCACCCCTGAGTCTCCTTTTCTCCAAGTTTTGCTGAGGTTTACAGATCGCTTCTGTAAATCTCAAGTTGGAGTCATTGTGGTTTTGGCANGGACTCGGCACTTGGACTCATTAAACTTCATCCTATTGGACTCTGCCCATCCATCCAACCATTCCAAGTCTCTCTGCAGAGCCCTCTTACCATCCAACACATCGACATATGCCCCCAGCTTAGTGTCATCTGCAAATTTACTGATGACAGACTCACCCATGTCATCAACAAAGCTATTGAACAGGACAGACCCCAGTACAGATCCCTGAGAGACACCACTGGTGTCTGGCCCCAGCTGGATGCAGCACTATTCACTGCCACTCTCTGGGCCCAGCCATCCAGCCAGTTCCTAACACACAAAGAGTGCTCCTGTCTAAGCCGTGGGCTGCCAGCTTTTCCAGGGAATGCTGTGGGAGACGGTGTCAAAGGCCTGTAGCTGAAGTCCAGGTACGCAACATCCGCAGCCTTTCCTGTATCCACCAGCTGGGTCACTTGGTCATAAAAGGAGACCAGGTTGGTCAAACACGACCTACCCCTCCTAAACCCATGCTGGCTGGCTCTGATGCCCTGGCCATCCTGTAAGTGCTCTGTGATGACACTCAGCACAAACTGTTCCATTACTTTACCGGGTACTGAAGTCAGGCTGACTGGTCTATAATTGCCAGGATCCTCCTTCCCACCATTTTTGTGAATGGGTGTTACGTTGGCCAGCTTCCAGTCATCTGGAACCTCACCAGTGAACCAGGGCTGTTGGCAGAGGATGGAGAGCAGCTTTGCAAGCTCATCTGCCAGCTCCCTCACTACCCTGGGATGGATCCCATCCTGTCCCATGGGTTTATGAACATCCAAGTGGCTGAGCAGTTCTCTGACTGTCTCCTCCTGGATAACAGGGGAACCACAAGGACAATCTGCTTCTGTGCCCTCAAGATCTCTGTTTTGAAGCACACCACCTTTCTCTGCCACCAAAGAGACTGAGCAGAACACTACCTGCACTCCTGTCCCATAAACCACTTGATCTAGCGCCCTACAGTCCCTTTTAATTGCCCTGAGACTCCTCTTTTCAATCTCATCACCGCCAGCCTGGAGTATGAGCAGTAATAATCAGAGGGCTGAATCAGCTCAGGGAGTTTCTCAGTGATACCCCATACAAGGCTCTGGGGAGGCAGCAGACCTCCCTGTGGGATGGGTCTGGATGACATATGGGGATCTGTTCCCCTCAGAAGGGAGTTACCCACTACGTCTACCCTTCTTTTCTTTTTTATCTTAGAGATGGTGATCTTACTCTCTGAAAAGTCTAAAGGCCTTCAAGCTTCTGATGGTTGTGAGAAGCATAATCTAATGTGCATGTTATGCAGAAACATTCATTTCATCAGAGGGTTCAAGATTACTTGCTCCTGTCTAGAGTTCCTAGTTTCTCCTCTGCACAGCAGTTGCAGGTTCCCCCTTTATGATATCCTTTTCTTCTTTTCTATTCTTTTATTGTGTCACATTTGTTTGGTTTGGTCATTAATTTTGTTCAATAAAGATCAATGGCAGTTTCAGCATTATTTTGAATTGCAGCAGTCACATACCTTCTCTGTAAGTTTAAATTTATTCAACCACCCTTTTTACTAGCATATTCTCATACTCCTATTCATTCTTGTTGAACCTCAATTAATTCTGCATTATCCTTTTTATGATTAAGTACCTAGAACTGAATATTCTTTGTAAAATAAAGTAGAGCTACTAATATAAATAATGGCATTTTTAATTGTTTCTGTATTATTATTTATCCTCCTGCAGACTCCTATTTTTTTTGTTTTCTCTTACCAAAGCTGCAGATCAAGCAAAAGACTGTATGGGTCTGCCAAAAATTCTTTGGTTAAATTGTTTCAAGATCTCATTCTTCTAACTTTACCTCATAGCCTAATGCAGAATCTTTTTGACTCTGAGTTCCTAAAAGCCCCCTAGACAGCAGCCATATGTAATGTTGCTGCAACATTTCGTGCAGAAGATGGACAATAGAGCTGTACAAGCTAACCACAACATTTTGAAATACCATCCCTAGTTCCATATGACTAGAGTAGAGGCTGCCAAAGAAGAACAGAGTGTAGGAGGAGGATCTTCAAAAGCTGTTAGCTTTAGACTGAAATTCATAATACCCAGTGGGAAGCTCTTATAAGTGAAAGGTTCTCCATGTTTACTGTATGCTTCCAAAGACTTGCTGAACTAACATGCTGCTGGAAAGACAGAATTTATCTTCTTGAGTTCTTTCCTCTTTCAGGAAATGGCTGTGGGTCAGGTAATTTTCCAAATTTAAGTGCTTTCTCAAGGGATGATACACAAGAATTGTGTTTTCTGAAAAGATAAGGAAGTCTTCTTCACCAAGAACTTGACAGATATTACTGTGCAGTGGCTGCACTTCAACATCAAGGGCTTTCTCCTGTCTCACACTTTTCCATGAATTCTTGTCTAATGCCATGCAAGTGACCAGACAGAATATTCAATTTATTTGGCTTCTCCAGGCATGGATATTCTTCAAGTATAACATTGTTCTGGTTTCTGTTTGTTCATTTTTGATCTGAATAAATCAAAGTGATGTACAAAGTTTTGTACCCCTGGCTAGCTTTAGAGAAGCTCAGTGCTTTGCTCAGCCCTGCTGGGATTTACTTTTGTATGCACACTTGATTTTCCTGGAGATTTGAATTTCTCTTTGATACAATTTCATGGCTGTGGCAAACCCACACAGTTCAGTATGAGGTTGGAAACTGTTGCTATCATAGTGCCAAGAGATAATTAACTCAGCAATGTTAACACACATGCTTGGCATTCATTATCAGACAGGGTGGGAACAGAATGCAGCAAGATTTCCACCACAGTTGTCCACTGACCCTTCTGTCTGCTCTGTCCCAGCTGCCCACGCTTCCACTCTTCCTCTGCAGCCATGGCATCAGTTTGTGCAGGTACCAAGTGCCAGGAAGCATGAAACACATGCATCTGTGCTTATTCGTTTTCCAGGGCACCCTTCCTTTCCCTCTCACCCCAACATCTCAGCACTGCCCAGCTCCTCTCTATCCATGTTGACCAGCAAAACTCTGTAGGTTGGTTTCCTGCTTTCCAGGAAGAGCAAGCGGAGCTCAGAAGGATGCACATGGAAATCTCCATTCTTAAAATGAAGCTCACTGCAAGGCCAGCAGAGGTGGTATTTAAATGCCTGTGTTTCAAAACCTCTGTATTGGAAAGCCGCTGCTTTCCATTTTTGGTGCATTTGACCAAGGAAGACTGAAGAGAGTTGTCTAAATCAGAAAACAGCTTTGTACACAGGGTGTCTAAATAGCTGGGAAATATTTCATTATTGACAACATAAAACAATGTCAAATGCGTTGTTCTTCAGAAGGGGATGAAATCCACCTTCTTGGAAGCAGTACCTGTGGGTTTATGGACTCCAGACACAAATCTTTCTTTCCAAGCAGCTCCTTTTAGCCCTTGACCATAATGTTAAAAATCCCAAGACAGGCCTGACACAGTAATTGTTATTAATTATCATTTGTTCATCTCTTTATGACCTTTTTCTCAGATAAAATGTCTGCCTATTACTTGGTGAACATTTCAGATGACAGTGCAATTTCCTAGACAGCCTTGATGTTGTAACAGTTACCTGAAAGAATAGTTCTGCCTATCTGAAGGACATTTTATACAGTAGAAAGGAAGAAGATTCTTCCTTCAAAAGAAAAAAAAAACAAACTAAATGCAAAACAAAAACAAAAAAAAAAAAACCACCCCAAAAAACCCTAAACCAAACAAAAATTAAAAAACAAAAAAGAAGAACATCCTCACTATTAAAAATAAACCCCAAACGAAAATCCCCTAGCCTGACATATGTCCTTGAGCTGAAGATATTTTATATTATTTCTATTGGGACTGTGGTAGGTTTGGTTAATCCCTGTATTTCATATTATGTAAACAGTTCTTATTATTACACAATGTATTTTCTAATAGATTCCAATTAAGCAGTTTCCCAAGGGAATAAAAAGAACTCTTTCTTACTTGGAAGTGTAACAAGTAAACCAGATTGAAAGTCATATTATAAATCTCGAAGTAACAATATTTTTTAAAAACAACACACAACAAACCTTCCCTGGCTCGGGAGCAACAGCAAATATGTTAATATATAACAGCAAGTATGTTACTATGTATGGGAGGGGAAAAAAAAAAGGAGAATAAACCTAATGCTTCTGCAAAAGTTATGTGGAAGATAGATTTAAAAAAACATGCAACAGTCCCAGAAATTCCAATGTTAATTTACTGGGCTAATCTGAAATATCATTGAAACCCTTTGAAAACCCAGGTCTAAATGTTTTGTCTGAGATGTTGGACAGTAAATTCATTTCGAAAATCAATGGCAAGTCCTAATTTTTGAGGCTGGTGTGCACCTACAGGTCTTAACCACTTTATCTTGAATAAAGAAATCATGCTTGCAATTTAACTCTTCCACATTTTTGGCTTGAAAAGCAATGTCTTCCAGTAAATTCTGAGCCTAATTTTATCAATATTTTTGAACAAAATTACAGAACTGAAAGAGATTCATAAAATGTCAAAGAAATCAACCCATTCATATGCATGTGTTTGACTATCTTAACCCTATAGAACTAATATTTACTTCTGATAGAAGGAAGAGAGAGAATTTCAAAGTGAAAAGGAAAGAACTAAAATGCAGAAATGGAAATTACTCTGGGCTTGTATGATGAAAAACATTCTCACTGCATATCAAGGAGGTCAGTCCAGTTAGCATCAGTATGTGAAGGATTTGGAACAACTGGAAATCTTGTACCACTACCTGTATGGCTGAGGCAAAACAGAAGTGAAAAAAACTCTAGTAGTAAATCCATTGCCATTTTATTTGCAGTGCACCTTCTTTAAATTCCAAGCAGATACAAACAAACTGCATGTTCGTTCTCTCTGTAGGAATATTTGTTTTGGAGTGGGAACAGCAGTATTCCCTAATCCCCATTTTTATTAGTAGTCCACAGAAAAATTTCAAAGTGACAGTTATAAAGTACTGAACCCCACTACATCAGCAGAAAGCACATCAACACACCAAGCAGCAATTCTTCCCATAAAGCCACACTGCTTTATGTAGGAGACATTTCCTATTCAGGCAGCCCCTTAGAGAACTGGACAGCATTTGGGATAATTCCCAAATATCAAAGAATACAAAGTAGGCAGAAGTTAAAGAAGACAGTCAGCCAAAATATTTCTCTTTCTTTAACCCTGAGAAAGAATCCTTTGAAAAGTGCCAGGGCAGAATCTGTCCATCCTGATTATTTTGAATAATCCTTTGTTCCGCCGAGCCTACCCATTGAAATGAAACTGGAAATACTAAGAATCTCCATTAACTCCGTTGGGCTGAGGGGAATAAATATGAGAAGAAAGAATGAAAATCATATTATAAACTTTAAAAAACCACAAAACAAACAAACAAGAAATGAATGGACCAAAGACAAATATGTTACAGGGTAAAATAAAATGAAAATCTTCTTTCTTCATTTTTTCTTTTCTCCACTTCCTGTATTAACAGCAGAGGGCTGTTTTTCCACTCAGAAATGCCTCTTTACAATAAGCATGTCCAGACCCGATTATAAAAGTGTTTTTCCCAACATCATTTGGCTTTAGTTGAATTGCTATGGTTTCCCACCCTTCCTATGAATCAGCACTCCTTTTCCATCATCCATCACTTTCCACACAGTCTGCACTGTTCTGTCTACCCAGGGCACAAAAGAAATAATGCACTGACTATGCATCTGCCTTTTTCTGAGATCCTTTACACCAACTAAGGAATCATCTCGTCTAAAAGAGAATTTTATTTTCTCATCTAAAAGAGAAACAAGATGTACGTTTCTTGGTTCGGAGAAATTAGGACATGTTAAATATTAAAATATTTTCTCAGAGCTATGCAAAATATCTTAATGTTTAAATATTTAAATATTTACACATTAAAATAGAACTCGCATGTTTCAAACAAGTTTTAGAGATCCTTAGCTTGGGGCTCCACGTAATGAATCCAAAACACAAAGGGAACACCCTAGAATAGAAAGCAATTGATGAATGGAATAGGAAAAGTTAAAATAAAAAAAGAAACAGAAAGGAAATAAAAACTTATGGAAGAATAATTGGAATGTGTAGCAAGTTTTAAACCTTGTTCTTATAATTTTGCAGTACTATGTCCTTACCAAAGTAGCACAGAGATAGAAACAAAGGTAGGGAGTGGATTTGTGGCATCTTTGAGTCTGCCCCTCTGCCCCACAAATAATAGTTAAATGAGAGAAGCAATTCAGAGGACAGGACAAACTGAAGCAGAAGCTTCAGAAACAAGGACAAAAGAGATTAAACCTTTCAATGGAAAGGAGAGGAAGTAGAAACAGCAGAACAGGTGATTTTTCCTTGTACAATTCATCACTGGTGCTTGCAGGGTAAAACTCTTTCACCCTTCACAGACTCAGCCAACCATAATGAGGACATGGGCTCAGTCTGTGAAGAGACCAGGAGCAGAAATGTTTAGTATAGCACGGGCTGATTCTCTGAAAGGCTGAAACAAAATCTAGAACAAACCTGAGTCTTGTTTTAGCTGAGTGCTGACTGCTGCTCCCTGAGAAGCTCAGACAGGAGCCCCAGATTGCATCCTGCAAATTTCAGTGGGCAAGAAAATCAGGACGTTGCGAGAAACACAGCCAAGTGTAGGACGAGTTAGACCAAAATGAGGATAATAGGGGAGCTGTACTACAGGGGAAAGTTTCAAAGAACATCCAATGTGCCACCAGGCACCTGTGCTCTGAGGGCAGAAAGACAGATAAAAGCTGTAGGACAGCTTCTACAGAAGTAACAAATGGCAGTAGCTAGAATAAAAGAAAAATAGAAGGCATAAAGAGATAAATAAACTCTCTGTAAAAATTAAGTCAGGCTTGGCATTCAGTTGTCATTGCTGAAGGCCATGCTACTGACAAAGGCCAGTGATAGGCATCTTCTTTAATTTATCAGTTTCAAGTTGAAATCACCTTTAAAAAGCCAAAATACTGTATTTTATTTTCATGGGGAACAAATCAACGTCAATATGCACAAATATCTGAAGGAATGGTGCAAGTAAGATGGAGCCAGGATCTTTTCTGTGTTACTCAGTGGCAGAACCAGAGGCAGTGGACACAAGTTGAAACAGGGAGATTTTTTTACCCTCTGAACACAAGAAAACTCTTTTCACTGTGGTTGTGATAGCAATGGCACAGGTATCCCAGAGAAACCCTCTGGAGTGTCCCTATTTAAAGATATTCCTGTCTAGAAAAGATCCTGAGTAACGTGCTTAGGCAGGGGCGCAGGACCAAAATGACCTCCAGTGGTTCCTTTCAGCCCCAATCAGTCTGTGATCCTCTTTTACAATAATGAATCAGTTAATAATTTTCATTTTACAGAAAAAAAACTGTGGTGTTCTCAGAAAATGCCCTCCTGTATCTTTAAGCAGGATGTTACTTGACACAGTTGCTTTTAGACTCTTTAGTACTGGAAACAGAGACAAAAGAACATGTTCAGAACAGAGGAAGGAACGGACACTAAATACCCACCCCTATGGGTCACTGGAATTCTTAGCTCATATATATTTTCACATGGCAACTATGCTCTCTTTGCTTTCACTATATGTTGCCAAAAAATCATAAAGGCTTTTGAAGGCTTAATAGTTAATTGGAGGATATTTTAGGGTATGCTACCAACAAGAGCAGCGTGCAAAATGTATATTTATGAAAATGTCAGTGGGGAAACGTTACACACAATTATAAGCAACCTATTGACTTCTTAGAACGTAAAACAAAGTATTAAACATCTATGAGTAATTATTAACTTTAAATAAAGTATTTCTGTACACTATCTTAATACTGTTCATGCCTGCCTTCTCATATCGATAGCTGAAAGGAACTTTCATTTCTTTTGATATCCTCTACTTATTTCATGCAATAGGTTTAGAAGAAGCGTTTCTAACTGGACAGGTGAATTCCCAGACTGAAAGGATTTTCACTTCTTTTCTTTTCTAGACCTGGTAGCATTGTACCTCCACTGCATCCCCAAACCAAACACAACATCCTTGAAAAGTGAAACAGGAAGTAGCAACTGTCTGTCACAATTAAGGACAAAATGAAAATACTGTGTTAGGTATTACTCAAATATCTTCTGATTTTCCTTTAAAATATATATGTTAATTTAGCATGACAGCATTGATGACTGCTAGGATTTTCATGATACTTCATTGTATCTGAAAAGAATAATAAGATGGAAAAGTGTTTAACCTTTCTCTTTGGTGACCATAGGTCTTACTGTCAGTTTTGTAAGCAATAAAACTATTGTATGGGAGGGGAGCTTGATTTTCTCAGTGAGCTTGACTTGTAGTGATAGAGTACAGGAATCTTTGGGATGGGAATCACAGATATTGTGTGAAGCTTGATGGGAATCCCAGATATTGTGTGAAGCTTAAGGGGAAATGATTTCTAAATTAAACTAGCCAAGCTGACAAATGTTTAAGTAGTCATGAGCTAACTGATATCCAGGTAGACAGAGGAGAGGAGGAATGTGGATGGATTTTATGCACAGGATCTAAATAGAATAAAGCTGATCCAGGCACTGTTTTGTATATTATAATTTCATTCTTTCCTGATAAGCAGGGTAGCTGGGACAATTCCCTCAAAACCTAGAAAAATAGGAATGCTTCTTTTCTTCAGATGTCCACTGAAGATAGAGGTACACGGGCAGAGATACAGATACATAAATGTAGTTACACAAAGAAACTCACAGAGAAAATATGTGAAGTGGTGTGATAGAAAATCTTGAATTCATATGCTACTCCCACGTGGCAGACACCAGCAAAGTGGCCATAACATTCCAAACACATGTACACAGATTCCTTAGTCTACGTAAGTCTCATTATGAGTTCTGCCTATGCCATCCAGTTACAGTTCATCTATTTTCAAGAATTTCCAGTAGTTACAGCCATCATGTGTCCCTCTGACTAATCATCAAGTGCCTTTGATACTATCAGTTCAGATACTGCAGCCGGGCAAAAATATGTGTCCAACAGGTTTTAGACATCTCTGACTTTTGACATGTCTTGACACCTTGCTAATAGGTAGTGGTGTGAACGTACCAAAAGCAATATCTTTGATGCTGACAGGGTCAAAAATCATATGCAGTGTACCCATGTGTGATGTGCACTTCCCTCACCTGTCAGAAATCCCTGCCTTTAGGATTTTGGACTTTTATTCTGTTACTAGGCAAGGTGCACATTTTCCCTGTTCCGGGCTTCAGTGAGGTTCGGAAGGAGACAAAAGAGATTAGAAAGAAATTGCAGTTGAAGTTATTGGGAGGGAAATAGTCTGAGTAGATTTTAATTAGAATTGTTAAATGCAATTAGGCAATTCTTTGTCTACCTTGCAGCTCATCACTGCAGCCGTTAAAAGAGAGGGATACAACCTATTTCTCTGTGTCTGCATCTCCCAGTTGTCCCTCCCCACAATCAAATCAGGAAAGTACGGATTAAAGTCTCTCTGGTTTCCATGTCAGTTGCCACAGCATTCTCTGGCAGCCCTGTGGAGGAGTAGCTGTGAAAGCTTTGCTCAACCCTGCATGTCAGAGTGCCTCTTTTGGGCCACTTGGAGGGCAGATGCAGAATTCATATGCCCACTCCTCATTTGGCTGTTCCTGGAGCACTGCCCCTGTGAGTGCCCAAAAGAGGGAGAGACCTCAGGGGGCTGCAGTGCAGCACACAAACCTCTATTAAGCACACTCCTAAGCAGATTTGTCAGAAACTTTAAACTTGGACACAAAATTTACCTGAAACACATCTCTCTGAGAGCAGCCAGCCATGCTGCAAGTTCTCTTCAGAGGCAAAAAGTGCAATTTTCTGGGAACAGCTAAGACTTTCTAGAAAAAAGAAATAAAGCCACAGAATTAATTCCTCCCTATTTTAATTAATCATTTTAGCTGTGACTTAAATACAAGGCAAATGTAATAAAAACATCAGGTAGAGACAAACTGCTGTCGAAAGTGTTGGCTGGAGGCATTAAAACGTGGCAAAGCTTCACACAGCTGAGTATTGGCAGCTGTACTTGCTGTGTCTGTTTATGGCACCACTGCTATACAGTGTTCTGTACATTACAGGCATTTTAAAGAACTGTTTGCTCCTTGCCCACCACAGTCTCAGTTTTTGGAGACCTCACAGAGCAGCACTGCTTCTGTAGGTGCAGTGCAATGGCCACGTAGGCACCTGAAGCCTTTCCAGTCCTGAAATCTCTTAACAGTTCCCATGGAGCAAATACGTTATTGAAAGCAGAAGGCTAATTAAAAATTTCCAGAAAGCGACAATCCTCCTCAAATCAGTCATGCAGCCACCTTGAAAACATGTGGCTTCCCACTGAAGTAAAGATCTGACCCCTGAAAATGCATTTTAACAGCTAAAATACCTGAAAGTGACAGCAAGGTTAAAAGTGTGCTGAAACAATTTAAGGAAGAGACCAACCAAAGATTCACTGTAATTATTTCAACTTAGGTATTACAAATCCAGGAAATTAATAAGTAAGTTTTAATTTAAAATAAGTAAGCTAAGTCGTGGAAATGCCGCCACCAACAGCACAGTAGCTGACTGCTTTTACTGAAACAATGCCATGGCAATGCAGTGATGATTAATGTATAATAGATAGTGTGACTTCTGAGATCTGAATACAGTTACTGTAAATGATACATTAGATTAAAATAAATTTATAATTTTGCCCCATTTTGACACAAGAGCTTTCAACAGAGTTGAATACAAAGAGCATTTGAAGATCCGTAACAATAATTTTTTCTGGCTAAAAAGGTACTGATGCTTAATGCTACATCTAGAATGCTACATCCCATTTTAAATTAGCTTCATCAGATATACATGTTCATGCATTTGTTTAGAATTTCATGTAAAATTCATTCTTTGCCCAATATTTGCTGTAATTCCAAAGAAGCAAGATATAGTTGTCCTCATTAGAGAAGAGACCAAATTATTGTTAACCATACAAACTCATCTCACCTTAAAGAAGAACCAAAAGTTTTGTAAAATTTGAAAAAGGGAATAAACATGAAAAAAAGATTCACATTCCCTTGTCTATATCAGATCTTATCAGAGTTTCCAAGATACATAAGCAAACTAAAAAACTGGGAACTGCAATGGGAAGGAAAATTCAATGCTGACAAAGTAACATATGCAGTAGGAATAATTTGTATTTTACTAGGCTTTAAATCTGCTATTTACTCCTAAAAAAGTAAATAAATTGAAAAAAAAAAACAAACTGTCCCCCCAACCCAAGATAAGCACAGCTGCAAAAATGCAAAGATAAATAAGAAAACTTACACTAAAAAATGCTACTTCAGAGGTTGTTGTTCACAAAGATCTATATGCCAAAGATAGAAATTGCCCATGGGAATTAACTAAGTGTAAATAAATGTCTCTTTAAGGAGAGTAAAACATTCATGTTATTAATTTTAGAAAATAAAAATGCAGGATCTGCTATGAAAAAAGGTACCCACAGTGTCCAAATGTGTTGTAAAGGGAAGAAAATCTTCACAAACAAGACTTGAAATCTAAATATGGAAAATTGAAAGCCGATCATGAGAAAAGCTACATCCTACACATTCCCTTATGAAACTGCTTGCTACAAAGTGTTGTTAAAATCAGTAATTCAGAAGCATTCGAAGTAAGATATGGATATGGAAAATGCTCAAGGTTTTATACCATATCAACAAGGTAGTGTTTTAGAAAGGATATAAGTCTGGCTATCTGTTCATTAGCCTTATCTCCCTGTGAAACAGAAAGTAAAAGCTTCTGTTGAGGGCAAATTCAGGCCTGAAAGGACAAATCATCAGATTGAACTCTACAGGACAGTGCCCACACTGACACTACTTCCCTGCCACCAGTGACCTTTCATAAAAAAGCATTTTTTTAAAGCACAGTAATCCTCTCACCATTCACATATTCACATATACCTTACATATGAAACTAATTTCTCATACTGATATCTTGGATTTTGGACTTGCAGGCAGCAGATCTGTAATCATCTGTCATCTAAAGCACAAGTGTAATGGGGTGATGCCATGGTTTTCCTAAAGTGCATCACAATCACAGATCTGTTTCTCAAAGCAAGAAGAGAACATCAGATAATGTAGTGTTACTTGATTTATTACACAGGTAGATAGCATCAGTAGCAGCCTGTTTTGTGGTCCAGTTGCATTTTTTGATTCAGACAACTGTTTCACATGTTCACAGAAGAGTTTAGCATATTTGGATACTGGCTCTTGTTAGTTACAAACACGTTTGGACAGTTCCTTTTTCTTTGATATGTGTATGGCCCAAGGCTATCCTGAAAGTAATAGTCTTGGTTAAGAAAATATATTTCGAATTGAAATAAGGGAAATAGAGGTTAGATATGTGAAAGAAATTCTTTACTATGAGGGTGGTGATGCGCTGGAACAGGTTGCCCAGAGAAGCTGTGAAGGCCTCATCCCTGACAATGTTGAAAGGAATGGGGCATTAAGCAACCTGGTCTAGTGGGAGGTGTCCCTGCCCACACCAGGGGGACTAGAACTGGATGGTTTTTAAGGTCCCTTTCAACCAAAACCATTCAATGACTCTATGACATCCACATTTGGAGATTGCTTGTGATGAAAAATTTAATTGAGCCTTCAATGTTATATACGAAAGAAACCTAAATGCTCATAAAAATAGACACTTGTCTGTAAAATTGGAAACTTAGGTCCAGTTCCCTGCTTTAAGTGATGTAAAATTTCTTAAGTTAAGCTCAGAGTTATGTCAATCTGTACATCTAATCCTAGAAGCTGGCCTCCAAGTATGGATTCCCTGAAATTTTTAGACTAACTCCAAGACAACCAACCAGCCCCTCAGTGATGGGCTTCTACCAGTACCTTACTTTAATGCTAATACATGCACAGAACTGTAAAAGTGGGAACTCTGGGAGAAGCAAATTCAGAGAGTACAACTGTGGTGTCTGGAAGAAGAGACATTGCAGGTTTCCTGCCACAACCCTGTCGCCACACTACCCCCCTCTGAACTTAAGTTGGTGCGCCCAGGGTGAGAGTGAATCAGCACTGCGGCATCAACAACGTACCACTCCTCCTATTAGGAACACCTGTTGATAATTTAACAGCCTGAAGAACAGCTGAAAAATGAGTCTTAGTGCTGGCAGCCAGCACATCTATTCAGCAGTAAATCTTTCCTCTTCAGCAGTTATTCAAGGCTCTTGCTCCTACACTCTTTTTTACAATGACTTAGCTCTGTTGGTATTTGTGTGTGGAGAGAACACAAGAAAAGAAGAAAAGTAGGCTGTGTATTGTCACCTAAGGCAACACAAGGCTGTCTGCATCCGTGGCACATCAAAACTAGGATTAATCACACATATGTATAAAAACCCCAAAACTAAAAACAAAACAAACCCAACAACAACTTCTGGAAAAAAATGTTTTCATTAAATAAAAAAAAATTAAAACAAAAGATCCCCAATAGATATCCCACAAGGAGAATAGAACTGAGAGGCAAAACCCGATATTTTCACCAGAAGAAAAAAGAGAGAGCAGATCTAATCTTCTAGTCCCTGAGGAGAGAGAAGTGGACGTGCCTCTTTTACTGGGGCCTAGATGGAAAGCATTGAAAGGTTTCACTTCAATTCAAAGGTAGAATGAGAAGATGTTTGAAATAATCTTCAGTTCCTTAATGCTGTGGACATGTTTACCAGTTTATTAGTTTTCCATCTCACCACTGACAGATGAGCAGGGGGCTGAAAGGCACCTGAACAACCCAACTATTCTTGCAGCTGTGTCCAAGAGTAACAAATTTCAGTCCATATATGATATCTATTTTGAGGCTGCTGTTGTGGCTCTAACCACGTTAAGTTAAATCCATGTTAAGTTAAGATTTAATCTCTGACAATTCTAGAAAAATATCCAGCTTTAACACTTCACCAGAGCATATTTTTGTGATCTAAAGGAGGAAATTTTTTGTACAGATAGCAGTGTCATGGAGGGATAGAAACTGACAGAAATAGTCAGCAATAATGGGTGTATGTCATAGCAGTACTTGTGGTTTCCTATGCCAGGAGGGAATCATTGCTTCTCTTTTGGAAGCCATCCTATTTCAAAGGACATAGCCACAAACTTCATCATGGCAATTACAGTCAGCAGTAAAAAGGTCTGAACAGTCTCTGACATACAGCTGAGTTTAGAAACAGAGCACTAAAATAAAGAAATATCCTGCCTAAATGGATTTTTAACAATGTTAGAAAATGTTGTCTATTTATGCAGTGAAATGAAAAATAAACAAAAATATTCATAAAATAATACTCAAAACACTTTTTAAAGCTTTGTAAAAGTCACAGTTCTAGCTCTCACATATAAATCTTGATGATTTGAAGAAAAATGCTTCAGGGGAAGGTTTGTCCCAACTATTATGATACCTTCAGATATATCCCTCTTTAATTTCTCTTCTTGATAGTAAGCTTTAAATCCTAAATTCAGAGTATCTGTTCTTGGAGTGCAGAGTGGTGAATTTCCTCATTTCCACACACCTTTGGACTCTTTCTTTAACTGTTTGTTCTAATGAAGTACAAGGACAAGTTTCATAGAGTCATAGAATGGTTTGGGTTGGAAAAGACCTTAAAGATCATCCCATTCCAACAGCCCTGCCATGGTTTCAGCAGTCCAGGTTGTTCAGAGACTCATCCAACTTGGCCTTGAACAGTTCCAGAGATAGGGCATTCGCAGCTTCTCTGGGCAATCTGTTTCTGTGCTTGGAGAATAATTTCTTCCCAACATCTAGTCTAAACCTACTCTTTTTCAGATTAATGTCATTTCCCCTTGTCTTGTCACTGCACGCCCTTGAAGTCACTCTGCATCTCTTGTAGGCTCCCTTCAGGCACTGGAAGACCACAATTAGATGACCCACAGCCATCTCTTTTCCATCCTGAACCATCCAAATTCTTCTCAGCCTTTCCTCATAGGAGTGGTGTTCCATCCCTCTGGTCACCTTGGTGGTCTCCTCTGGACTCACTACAACAGGTCCACATCCGTGCTCTGCTGGGACCCCAGAGCTGATGCAGTTCTGCAGGTGGGGTCTCAGCAGAGCAGAGGGGCAGAATCCCCTCCCTCCCCTGCTGGTCATGCTGCTTTGGATGTGTTTGGCCCTCTGGGCTGTGAGTGCCCATTGCCAGCTCGTGTCCAGCTCTCATCCCCCAGCACCCCCAAGTGCTTCTGGGCAGGGCTGCTCTCCATCTGTTCTGGTCTGTGTTGAAACCAGGGGTTGCCCTGACCCACATGCAGCACCTTACACTGGAAACCCCCAACACTGCCACAAAAATGTAGTTCTTATTCTCTGGCCTTCTGGTCTTGTAAAACAAATTAACAAATTCAGCTTAAAATCAGGTCCAAGAAAGAAAAGAATTTTTTCTCAAAGGTATGACGGCACACACACTGGCTAAAGACATTGACAAATGCACTTACAAGGCCATATTTTTTCAAATAACGTTTTATAAAGTTCTGGATTTCAGACCTATGAATATTTATTCTACGGAAGAAACAACACACAGCTCTCACTAAAATGGAGAAAATGAGGGTTTAGGAAAAAATATAGTCAAGACACCTAGCTATGCAAGAACTATAGAAAAGGCAGTGTAAGGAAGGAGCAGTTTCTTCCTCAGCATCTAGGTAGAGGTTGCAAGAGGTCGGCTTGGATGACAAGCAGAGGTCATAACGATCGATGATGGGTTCACAACCTTAAACCCATAAAAAAAAAGCTTAAACCCAATAAGATCACTAGAGATTAAAAAAAAAAAAAAAGAAGAGAGAGAGAGGGAGGGATGGAAGAAGACAGTGAAAAATTTAAGTATTAAAACATAAAGACTACCTGATTGACATCTATAATTACATTTTGAAACCCGTGCCAGAGCAGTATGTTTACTCATCTGTAGCAAGGTCTGAACTTGGTAACAGTTAGGGATTTTATTTGGAATGTTTTACTGTGTCACTAATTGGGTTTTATTTAATAAGCCTTTTCTCAAATAGCTAATCTTAGAGGAGAAAGTGTGATTTTTTTCTAACATTTTAACTTATTTTATGTTTTGTCACCTAATATTCTAATTGGATGTGTTTGACTGGATCATGCAAAACTGAATTAGGAATGGTTTAGTCATCTTGAATATGCTGTGGTAGTCCAGGAAGAGGATAAAACAGAAAAAGTTCAATTTTAACATACTTACTTATTAATATTTTAGAAGAAAAATATTCAAAAAGTGTGTCAAAAACTGGTGTCCATCCACAGGTTTGTTATTGTAGATAATGATAACTCTTATTCCTGCTTATTCTCCCAACAGAAGTATATATATTTCTTTTAGGAATGTATGAAATGAACTGTGACCCATTTGAATAAAATGGAGATGAGCCAGTTTTAATAAGTAGATTTTGTTCCCTTCTTTCATTTCCATGAAGACCATGAAAAATTGGACCAAAATAATTGGCTGCCTCTTTTAGCTGGATTTCTATGCATGGAAAGGATAAATAGCACTTATGCCTGGTACTAGCACAAGGCCTGAAGCTACAAAATGAGCTCTTATATGTTTCCATTGGAGGCCAAAACCAATTTAAACATCAATGACCTCAATGGATTTTTGGATCAGACTACTTGGAAAGAAAGCATAGAATTAGCTTGGACTATCGCTGTCCAAGTTAGAGTGAGCAGATTTTTCACCACTCTTAAACAGCAGCAAAGGGAGAATTAGGAGGGCAAACAAGAGCTTTTTCAAAGATCCCACCCATTTTAGAAAAATACCTTATATGTTTGAAGACACTCTTCATATAAATCTAGACGTTTATAAAACACTGACAAGTAAGCTTACTTCACAAAAGTAAATAATACCATTTAATAATAAGAGTTTAAAAATACTTTGGAAGATTCTTAATGCAATTTGTGTTCCTTTAGGCTAGGACTCATGTTGTCAAAATCTTATCATCAGAAAACTGGTGTTTTGCCTCAGCTAGAAACTTGTTGGACACTAGTTGAAGGAATTTTGAAAATTACAGAGGTAATTCAGCCTGCTGAGGCATGGTGGGTTGCTTTGTCCACAGATCATAAAACGAACAGGAGGAAGGAATAGTTTGGATAAGATGTCTTACATTTTAGAAAAATCATGTTAAGCACAAAGAACCCAGTTCTCCATATAGATGGAAAGGCCTGCTTGAAAGTGCCAAACAGTTACAATTGAACTCCTGTCTTACGGTTGGGTCATTATAGATGAAATGGAATAATTAAATAATAATACAGGAACTTATAAAAGTTCTTGGAAATCATTTTTCAGTCTGTTCTTGTTACAGGAAAGTCTGTTATCTCAAGCCATTTCAAGGCTTTTAGTAATGTACGATTTATGGATTGCCTTGGGTCATGAGGATACACACCTTAAAAATAACTAGTGAGAGACAGAATTGAAGCTTACAAGCATAGGGGAAAGAGTTTCCTTCTGATCTCATTACATAATGGCCTGTCTCAGTTTTGAGACTATTCTCATTTCTAGACATAGAGACAAAAGCCTTCCTTAGGAAAGTGGAAAAACTTGAACATGTGGAGAGTCCTGCCAAGGAATAAACTTCTCTTTCCATCCATACCAGGATACGAGGAAGGAAACTAATCTCCAACAATGGGTGGCTGTTTGCAAAAAATATTAATTTCTTCAACTGTCACAATCTGTTCTAGAAGAGAACAATTGCTCAAAGCACTATTCTAAATACAGGGCGAAGGGTAGCTGCAGAAAGTCAAAGATTTGTGTTCAGTGAAACAGATCACATGATTGTGACCTCCTTAGATGTGACTTGTGAGAGTAGCTGTTGACAGGAGAGAGAAATCATATCACTAAACTTAGCATAATTGATATTACTCACCCCCTATTTAACTTATTTTTTCTTCAAAATATTTTGTAGTGTTTCCAACAGAAGATTTTCAGCCAAGACGATAGAGTATCAGTCATAGTGACAAAGAGAACAAATTCTAATTACTGTCTCTCAAGTAAAAATTAATAACATCAAAGTTATCATTTCTTCAAAAATTTCAATATTTCTTCATGGATGATTTAATGATGATTGTATTTCTGCAAATTTTACCATGCACAATGCTTCTATTTGAGTTTTGATATGGTTTATGCCATATCCTCTGCTCACTTCTGACAGGGGAATTGGGATTGATAGTGTGAATCCTGAAATATTAACAGGTTTCTTAAAACAAATAAAATAAAAAGTAAATGAGCTTTAGACAAAAAAAAGAGACCAAAAATACACTGAAACTAGGCAGTTCATGAGGAACCCCAGTCCTTGGAAAAAGCAGAGTGAGGATGTGTATCTAGTGAAAATATGATATAGTGAAGTGGTCAGTCAAAGGTGTCCCTGCCACAGCAGTGGGGCTTGAACTAAATGGTCTTTAAGACCCTTCCAACCTAAGCCATTCTATGAATCTATGAACCTATGGTGATTCTATGGCGATTCTATGATGGTTCTATGATGGTTCTATGATGATTCTATGATGATTCTATGATGATTCTATGATGATTCTATGATTCTATGCTTCTGTGGTATAATACCTTCTTTCACATTAACAGCTCCCTGGTAAGTTATTATCATCTGACCTAGAAAAGAGAGCAAATAATGCCCTGAAAGAGAAAGAACAGATAAAAATGGGAACATCCAGGCCAATACTACCATCAGCTTTTCTGGCATTATAAAACAGAAATTTCTCTAGTAAATTGAAATTAACCCCATGATTTCACATTCACTAGGGTCTCTGGTAGAGCATTTACAAGCCAGAGGTTTTCCACGCTGTGTAACTTCCTGTCTTTAGTGGCAGTGGGGCACTATAGCAAGATTAGACTACATTTGCCACCCCACTGTGCCTTTGTCTAGACAACCACAGAAATGCTTTGAGACTAATGGGCAAGGACAGCTGTCTCCAAGGGTTCTGCGCAGCCACGATCTAGGTATGACACTAGGATGGCTTGTTTGCACAGAAAAGTTGGCAGTTGTAGCTAGTGTGAGTGCAGAGAAAACAAATCTGATTCTATTTTAGTTATGCTGGTATAATGTCCACATCAGAGAGTTCTATTTTAGAGAAAAAGTCACTTCGTTCAGCAGTAACAGCACTTTGCCTAACTGGAGTAAAAACAGGCCAAAACCTGTTTTTCTCAAATCAGAGGGTGAAGGGATTCTCTTGCCACTTTTGTTATTTTTCTATTTTTGAAAAAAGAAACAAAACAAAAATGGTTCTGCAAATTTCACCAAGAGGAATAAAAGGGGAGAAAAATTGATTTCGTCTGGGTTCTTGCCCTTGCACCCACACACTAAATAAAGGAATACTGAGGACAGACAGTTCTAAATGACAAGAGAAAAGCATCAAAGGTAAAATAAAACCTTCTGACTGAATTGCAACATTGCCACTTCCAATGCCCTTTCTAGAACAATTTGGAATAAAAATGTTTCATTCATTTCTTTGGGATTTTGGTGAATTTTTTTGTTTTAGTTTGGGTTTTTTTGTGGTGAACAAAAATGACAGGAATCTGGATGGAACATACTTTCCATGGTAGCCCAAGGCCAGTGGGAGCAACTGAGCCACCATAGGTAGAGAGGAGAGAGGAAGCTGTGTCCCAAGTTTGATGTGCCACCACACGTTAGTAGCATCCATGGTTATACACGGGCAGCACCCTTTGGATGTGCAGTCAGTGAGGAGCAAGAAGAGAGAGAAATTCATGGAAGCCCATTTAATATATGTTGACTGGTCCATGCTGGCTAATTACCCAACAGGAACGTTGACAATGGAACACGACTTACAAAGAAGCTGTGTAGTGAATGCTTTTGCTGTGGTACCAAAATTAAGGTCTTTCATTTGATAAGAGGGTCTGTTAAGGACTGTGAGTCTTCCTGATGACAGTTCAGTTCTGTGGGAAGCTAGAAAAGCACAAAACTGGTGCTAAGAGTAGCTCTGACAGGAATAGGTACGTGTGGGTTGAAGCAATCATGATTCATGATTAACTTATGTGAGCTAATCAAAAATCCTGTGGGCAATCCCTGGACCCCTACTGTCTTCAAAGCCTCTCACAGCAGTCTCTCAGTATGAAGAAGGGTATTACATAAAGATGGAGAACGATTTTTAAGGAACCTGAATGAAAATTTGATGGAATGGGCTCCTGTGCAATCCTGCGGTTGGCACTATCGTCGCCTTTCCCATGACATGTGACTGTGATGTTGGCTCGCTTGGTGAGCCTGTTTGAGCAGGTTAGGATATGCTTTCAGACACAAAACCAGATCTGAATAAAAAATCAGAATGATTAGGACTCATCAAAAAATTCTTGCCTTGGCATGCCTAAGAGCAGAGAGATGCTGGGTGTCCTGTCCTTCTCCTCCCATTTCCCTCTTCCCCTGCTGCAGTCAGATGCATGTGAACTGTAGGTATGGTCAGACAGAGAGGCTCCATGTGGGTCACATTGCGAAATGCTCTTGGACTGGACAATATTAAGGTGATGCAGCAGGAAACAGGAACAGCAGCTTTAATTTAATCGTATATATTTTTCTTTGAAACATGAGAATCTGATAATACACAGATGCTTGCTGAGCTTCCCAGTTTGGCCACAGAGCACACAAGCTTTATGTGAATCACTGTCAGAGGGCAAGTTTAAATTGTGATAAGTAGCCTATATGTAAAAGCAGTATTTCTGCATCAAGTAATAAGGCTAGGTTTCCTGGGAAAGGAGTGGTTGAAATCCATCCCTTGTCACACAGTATCGCGAACAATAAATGTAATTTTAAATCCATTAAAATGCTGCCAAATACATTAAACAAAAATATACAGAGGATTTATTCAGCAGAAGATTTACAGATTTCCTTAGTAGTACATCATTATCGGAACTGTCAATTTGAAAATAAAAATTGTCAAGCCATCACTGAAACACCGTAAAAGCTGTGACAGAAATAGACAATAACTACTAAGTTTTTTAAAAATAAAACCCTCAGTAAACCCACTCTACACACAATTATCACCTCTGTGGACTACCAAGGAAACAGTAAAGTACTGAAGGATACCAAAGAGAAGTCTGGTATCCAGCACAGTTAGCATCACTGCTCTCCAATTATTAAGTGTACTGTTGAAAAGCAGACTGTTGTGCATTTAATGATGGGATCCAGAGGTGCTAACATCCAAAACAGATAAAATCCCAGCTAAAAGATGATCATTTGTTGTCACATTGCCGTTGTTTGGATTTGTGCCCCTCACTGGGCTCCTGATTGGTCAGCATCACACTTGTTAGCCTCCTTGGTTAAGCTGACACAAAGACAAGAAGTAGTTTTGTCACAGTCTGCAGGTAATTTTCAAATAGGAGATTTCTGACATATAGGTTTTGGTAAGCCCTTCCTACTTACAAGCTTACCAAGCTGATGTGTTCAAATTCCAGGAAGCCAGTCCCATGCCTTGCTTTGATTTGAGAACACCAGAGTGCCATCTTTCCCTTCCACAACCTTTATGATCACTCCACCTGATTATTTCCTGGTAGACACAAGGTTCTATTGCAATATTGACCCACAAGTAAAGTCTGGGGCTATTGCACCCTGATGGTCTAGCAATTCAAGCACACCTTTTTCACCTCCCTTATCTTGCAGGTTCTCCAGATTTATAAATTGACCCTCAAAGGACATCTGATTGTTAAAAACAGACAGGCACAGAGCCCACAGAAGTTGTTCTATATGTGGTTGATCTGAAATCCATTTATAACATCTATACACTGTTCTGTCCTATTTCCGTAGTGCTGTTTCATCATGGCTGTCCACTTTCTGAAGACAGAAGAAGCCTAGGATCATCCTCTTTGACACAGCTCCTTCTTTGCATCATATGAGCTCTCTTTCCCAAGAAGCCTACTTCCTGTCTTTCTCACTAGCTGAGTTAGATCCACTGGCAGCAAAAGTATGCTTCACTTTGCTTCCCAGAAGATGGTCCCTTATCACATCTTTGTCATTAAATGTGCTACACCAAGCACCTGTTTACAAAGAAATTCTTGTGCTGGTCCCATGCAGGGAGGGTCTGCTCTGTTACCATCTCACTACTTCACAGGGCTGCTGCTTGGAAAATCATTTACTACATTATTCTTTGTATTAATTACATGCCCGCTTTTGATAAGATTTCACTGACCACAGATGTAAAAGATAACAGAGAAAGTAGCCAGTGTTCCATCCAAAATGAGTTTTGGATGCATAAAAAGATCTGAATATGTGGCTTATTAACAGATCAGGAGGAGTCTTAATGAACTCCTGTGGCTGAGAGATGAAGCAAGACTATCCTAGATTAAAAGGAACACTTTATACAGGGAGAAAACGTAACCCTTTAAATGACTTAGCACTTGACATGGTTCTGTACCTTTTGAAATCTTCATGATAAATTTGCAAATCCTAAAATATCTCTGTTGGGTCCTCTTCTCAGGCTTGTACTCAAAAGTTAGAGGGACTGATTATCAGAATATTTCCTAGCTTAAGAACAGTACCTTTACTTCATGGAGGGATATGGTGGCAATTTCATTGCAAAAAATATTTCAGAGGAACTTCAGAGGAACTTGGTACTTACACATCGTGGTACATCTTGAAGAAGACCAACAGTAAAACAGAGACACCCATAGAGAGCTTTTCTACTAAATGACTGACCAGAGTGAAAGAGAATGAAAGGACTGGTGTTGGGTCAGTATTTCTTCAAAATGGATTTGAATGTGAGGGTCTTCATTCTGGAATCAGGCGGAGAACAACATTGAATTGAGTGTCTCCACTGAATCCCAGTGTTTGGGATTTGGAGTTTTGAACCTGCATTTGCTTAAATAAAACCTAGCAAAAAGTTGGAGGGGTTGTGACACAAAATGGAATTACTGTAGTGTATCAAGTTCATTGTGGTTTAGATTAATGCATTAGTTTAATGCATTTTAGATAGCATTTGCTGGTGGCAAAGGACGCAGCTCCAGTCAGTTCCTGTAGCTCTGCTGATGTCATTAAGCTGCGGTAATTCATTTGTCTATCATCATGCTAAGCTTTTCCCGGCTGCTGGTGTACCCTGGATTTTGATCAGTTTTGTACTATTAGGTGGCAAAAACTGACCTGCTGTTTGTTTGCACCTTTATTCAGCTTTGTAAAATGCTATTTGGTCACTTAATACTTTGCCTTGTTAATACTATTCTTAAACTGTGATACTCTATAGACTGATTTGAGCTGATGCCCTGAATGTCCTTAGCTGGTCTGATTATTTATTCTTGCTGGATGTCTATGCCAGACATATTCCTTTGTATTTCACACTGTTATACTTACAGTATTTTTATTTATTAACCATATTTTACAGATAGTGAAGAAGTGAATTGAAGAAGTGATAATGAATGAGATTTTGAAGAACCCTGCAAACTCACTCCTGCTTTAAAAAGGAAAACTGCAGTAGGTATGGTAGCAGAATCAGACTCTCTCAAGCACAAACACCACTTCTTTATGTTATTACTCATTTTTGCAAAGGAAAATCCCAAAAGCTGAATTACTTTTTTAGTATAAACATAATTTGGGTTGATTTGCACGTTGTTGTCCTTTTGAAATCCTGGCAACGAGAGATAGGTGTCCTGCTTTGGCTGTGGACATCTGGTCACCCTCAAATGGAGCCAGTAATGCTAATTAATTCTAGCAGTACACAATGCCTTGTTCTGTACTGTCATAATTCACTGAAGGCACTGAAAGCTATACCCCTCTCTGTGAGGTTGCAAGCAAGCACGTGACTGGAATATTATTTCATCTGTATTTCATGTTCTTCATTAGCCCCCATTTACTGCAAAAGAAAGTTCAATTGCTCGTACTTGGGAAAAACATCAGGTTAGTTTAACTTGCTGAATAGACTTTTAACCACTAGGAAAGCTTAATATTTTTCTGAAAACACCACCAATTTTTTTATTGCATATTAACTACAAAATATTTTAAATAAACAACTACCTTATCTTCATTTATCTTCCAAAACCTCACAAGCAAACAAAAATCCAAGACAGCACCTTTCAGTTCCAGTAAGATATAGCTGTTTAATAGCCTTAAGTACCTTTGAAAATACCCTGTTTAATGGAAGACATATTTTAATATGAGGGGTTACAAATACATCACATCTGCGGAAAAAAGATAGTAATTTAAGAGTTCCAATTGCTTTACTTTAAGAATCTTGGGGCTAAGTGACATTTTCAGCACAAGTACCAATTATCTATGTATTCAGCTTCTTCCATCACTGGATTTATCTCCATTCCAGATTGTTGCATACATGCTTTTAAGAGAAAATTTCAGCCAGTGGAACCCAAAGCTGGATGGCAAGGCATGGCTCAGTGAAAATATTATTTCAGTGATAAGAGTGATATACCTGATTTGATGGGGTGGGGGTGATGACAGCAGGGGGAACTCAATAAATGCATCTACAGACTTAATTTATATGCACACCAGATCGTATCTTTAGAGCAAATTTACTGGCTTTCCACATTTTCCTGTTGAATATCACCACGTGTTGTGATGATAGCAGCAGCAAGGGAAGGTTGAGTAATAACTCAACAGTAATTTCCCTAGTGCCTGTAAATAACAAACATTGTTAGCAAATGAGTGATGGAGGTCAATGGGCCATAGAGTCATTAGATGGTTTAATGATATGCTGCAGGTTATCTCAGGGCACGGTGCTCTAATGACATTCTCAGCCTTCCCTACAGCAAATAGCCTCTGCAACCCGAGATAAGCAGTTGCATTGCGCAATACAATACAATATCAAATGACCCCAGCAAGAAAATTTCTCTTCTGTTTGACATTTAATGTGCAAGTATCCGTCAAAATCTGTCCTGGGAAGAGAGCTGTCCTTAAATCTGCTTCTGCTAACTGAGAAGCTATTAAAGGGCAGAACCCAAAAGTTGTCAGACCTATGCCTTATGGATAGAAAGGTAATAGTTGGAGAAGAATGCCTAGCAGGAAGCCTCTTGCCTTGCTTTCTTGGCTGTTGCTTGGTCTTTGCAAAGGCCAAGTGAGTAAAAATATGATCAATAGGATCAGTTTTGTACTGGAGGTCATAGTAAAAGGTCATAGCAGACTAAGTAATCTACGTCTTTGAATTTAGGAGAACTGCTGGGTCACTTGTCAATGGGAAGTATAGGTGTACCATGGTAATTCAAATTATCTTGATTTGGCATCAGCGTGTTACAAAACTACAAAAGGGTAAAGAAACTTCAGTGTTACCCCAGAACCCAAAACTAGGTGCCAGGTGGTAAAACGCTGATTTTTTTCAGCCTGACTGTACAATCAGTAGACCATACTGTGTACACAGACATCCCTTAGCTTAAACCAGCAGACCACAACCAGCATTTTCTCTTTGTTACCCCTTCTGTACCAGTACAGAAAAGTGAGTGTTCAGATCATCAATTACTGAGAATGGAATACGGTAAAACTTGAGATATAAGACCATGTTAAACAAAGGCATGCATGACATTTTGTCAAAGAAAGGGTAGGGCATTGCAGATTTGGAGTTTCTCACAAGAGACACTATAAATGAAACAGAAAATATTCACCTGAATTTTTCCATGACAAGGAGTTTAAATGTAGACAGTATATCTATTATTTAATTGATTCAAAGTTTAATAATTAATTATTTCATAAAACAGTGTTTCTTAAGCATTAAAAAGTTTGTAATTTAAAACCAAAAAATGCAGTAGAAAAAGTGTCTGACAGTACAAGGACAATGAGGAGTAGAGGCTGGAGCATCACTTCGAGAGTTCCAGGAATCTCCTTTCTCTTGCAAAGGCTGCTTATCAAGGTCATGAGCTGGGAGCCACTTACTTCATCTGGTTTGTTATTCTATCATGACTTGCTAGTGCGCCAGCTTTTAACCTGGTGATCACTTAATGTATGATTGCTGTGGTTTGAGTTCCTACCTATTATCTCTGCCTCACCACCCAAAAGCATTATGTATATAGATCAAGGAGAATTAATAAACTGAAGAAATTGTTAACACCTTAAATTTGCAACCTCTTAAAATGAGACTAGAATTGTGAACATGAATACAATTGTGTCAAAGTCTTAAAATGAAGAAGCAGTATTCTGATGATGAAATAGAGTCTTTGTTCAGAATGTAAAGGTACTATGAAATTTCCTGAGCTCAGATAACTGGGAGAGCCAAACAGTGGGCATTTTCTACACTAGTACCCTCTGTTAACATCACTCTGATGAACAATTATGTGAGAAATAATGGATAAAATTGTAACACAGGTCATCTAATTTGGATAAATGTTATGTTAGAACATTGCTGCTAACACCCATGTGCAATTTACCTGACTTTCTGGGAGGAAGAATCGGGAAAGGAATGTGCACACACAACATTTTAAACTCAGAGAGCTGATGAGACAAATATAAAGAGGACAAAACTTGAAGTGAAATTCATCATAAACTATGGAGCAGATTTGTGCACTTCAGGCATATTGTGCATATTGTGCATTTTGTGCATATCAGGCTTCTAAATGGATAGGGCTTCCAAAGGGATCAATGGTCTCCCATTTAGAATAACTGAACCACTTCCCTTTGGGTCAGATAATGTGTTTCCTTTCTTGAAGGTCTCACTTGATTCATTCATCGTAAGCCTTTGAAAATTTCCTGAATACAGCAAATAAAACTTAGCATGCCTTTTTTTAATGGCACCATAAATTGACAGACCAGCCCATCCTGGGCGCAGTTGTGCATTTGTGAGACTTTGGCTTCCTCAGTCACACTTCGCTGACATCAATCAACATGTACAAAAGCTATCAGAGGACAACAGACAAATAGATAAGGGCTGACAGCACGATCACCCAAGTCTTATTTTCACAGGCTGACAGACTACAGAGTTGAAGTCAGGCGTCTGAAAGCTAGAAAGCCATATAACATCTTTACAGGGCAAAACAAGGTCTTGAGAACTGTAGTTGACAAACATAACTAGCTTTTTCTACTCTGCTTCTTAGCTATTCTGAAGTTGTAGAATGCAGCACACAGGGTCACTCAATTCACCACTGCAAATCAGAGGCCTCCAAGCCACAAAGCACCTTTCCAGGGTCCATTTCTTAAATGCAAAACTGACTGGGGACATCATGAAAATCCTGGGGTCTTGGATCTTGCAGGATTAATTCAATTACTTGAAAAGCAGCTGGAAGCAGATGAGAATGTGACTTCTAAAATTAAACATGCATCGTGTTTGTGGTAACGCACTGTCTATATCTCACAAGTGAGATTTCATCCTACTAAAACTAAGGAGAGCCAGCAAAGACTCGGTGTCAACAAAACATTAACATACTTCAAGCAGGTTCCCAGCACATAAAATAGGGGCTTAAGGCTGGATAGTCTGCAAGCATTAGACTACTTGGCATGGGAAGTGGAGCTTCCATGTCAGAATACAAGCAGGGAAGACAGTTAGACACACCATTCAAAAAACTTAGATCTCAGAGACACAGGATCAGCCTGCTGGACCAAGATCCTTTTCACACTGCGATATGCACAGACACCACCAAGCTCCCCTTCACCTCTCCCCTCACAGACCTTTACTCTGACTTGTCTTCCTGTGTAGATAATATAAATTTTATAGAGGCTTCCAGAGCCATGCCAGAGCTCCAAAGAGCAGGACAGCCCCTGACAGTGCTGCTCATTTAACACCCCTGAGGAATAAGGGGGGCCTGATCTACATCCAATGTGTACTACAGCAGAACAGAGGGCAAGTGGATGTTTCTTGCTCTAAGAACCGGTGCACAGCCCTAATTGTGTGGAACAGTCATAGTTTTAATGAAAATCCTGGACTTCACCCAACTATTGAGTCCCAGGAACGAAAGGCAAAGAAAAGCTTAACAGGAGGTAGAGGCTTGACAAAACCGACAAGTTATAACATTACCATGTTGCCTCCCTACAAAGCTGAGTTTTGTCATACCTACAGACCTTTAGTTTATTCCACTATATTACCTTGAAGCACCTGCTTTTAAGAGCTAGAAAGTCCCTCTTTCCTCCCTCCCCCATTTCTCATTAGCTAAGGATGAGGCACCAAGTGCAAGACTGGCTTCAGAAGGGCAGATTCACACTGTGTACTCTGGAGGTTTGGCTCTTTCCAGGACACAAAGTGAAATCCATTGAAACAGCCACAGCTTAGTAAGAACAGTCACAAGAGGGTTTTGTTTCTGGATGATCATAGCTGTCACTGTGAATGGAAAGGGGGTCAACCTAGTACGAATGACACATGTATGAGACAGTAAACAGTGTAGTGCCAACCATAGATGTTTCTTCTAGTTTGGATGGGATTGGCTACAATAATTTACTGTCCTGCCCTGGAACTTACTCTTTTTTATTTTTTTTTTTTTTTTTCAATTTGTAACTTTCTTCACTAGCTGCAGGGCTTAATTAACTGGGGTTTTATTTGGGGCAGGGGGGAAGAGGGAGCTGAAGTATGAGGAGTTGTCTTAAAAGGGAGTAATTCCCTTTAAAATCTGTCTTACTTTACAGCAATCACTCACATAATTATGTACAATACATTCTGGTGTAACTCAACCTTTGGTCTGCTCTACACGGGGGAAATTAACCAGCAGAGCTGTTCTGTAATAACTTCCATTATTGCTATTTTGGTATAATTTAACTATTCTGGAATAACTCCCCAGTGCAGACATTCAGCTCCAGAATAAAAGCAATTTTATTCCAGAATAATTACACTGCTTCCAGGAGGGAATAATCATTCTAGAATAAAGTCACTTTTATATCAGAATCAAATATGCAGGGAGTTACTTGGGCATAGCTCCCCAACAAAGTTATTGTGGTGCCAGTTAATTTTCTCATGTATGCAGAAATGTTAGTAGCCTTCAGCAATGATGTCTTGTTACATTTATCTGTGTTTACATGCTAATCTCCATAAAATTAAGCACTAATATCTAGTGGAGAATGTGTTAAGCTATGTGAATCTTCTTTTTTACCTTGTATCAGACACACAGACAGTTCAAGATTTTGTAATACATAACTCTTCTGTAGAAAAGAAAGAATGCTTGAATACTTTCCTCTGCATAAATTGTATGATGTATCAGGGCAAACTGAAGTTTATTTCAACAGTTTTCAAAAATAGACAAACAAAAACAAGTATATAATGGGGGCTGGATCCAGGGGGTCAGACCCTCTGCTGGCACAGATGTTCTGGATAGCAGGGTCCCGGGAGGGACTGCTTTGTCCTGGAGATATCCAGCAGAGTCCCTGGCCGCAAGGCTATCCCAGCAAGCTCAGCCTGAGGTAATCAGGTGGTTCAGCTCTTAGTGATTTCAGCTCTTTAGCTTGCTAGGGTCTGCCGTGGCTGGTTTAGGGAAGAAGAGATGAGAAGGCCGTGTAGAGGTTCCACAGAATGGTTTAATGCAGGTTCCATGAAGAGGTGTCCAGTGACGGCTCTTCCGCCGAACTGGGCAGAAGTAGGGGTTTTTATAGGGTTAGTTAGGATTGGGAAACTACCCAATAGTTTTAGGGTCGAGGTGAAATGACCTATAGTCTTAGGATATCTGGAATGTAGCCAATAGTATTACAGAGAGATAAGAGAGGGTCTTGAGGCGGGGAGCAGAGCCTAGTCCATGACTAGGCATTTCCTATCTCCAAGGAGGCCTAGCAGCAGGCTCTGTGACTGCAACAAGTATACATGCACACACAAAACTATTTCAGAATTGACTTGGTAAACAGGTAAAATGCCTGCAAAGGCAACTTTAAAGCAATTAAATGGAACAGACCCTCCTGGAAGCTGTGCTAAGGCACATGGAGGATGGGAAGGTGATTTCAGACACCCAGCGTGGCTACACCAAGGTCAAGTCCTTGCCTGACCAACGCCATGGTCCTCTCTGATGAAGTGACTCCATCAGGGAACAAGGGAGGAATTATGGATGTCGTCCCTCTGGACTTCTATAAGGTCTTTGAGATTGTCCTGCATGACATCGTCCTCTCTGAACTGTAGATACGTAGTTCTGATGGGTGGGCTCTGTGATGGGTAAGGAATTGGACAGATGTTTGCATCTGGAAAGCAGTCAACACCTCAGTATCAAGAGGGAAATCAGTAATAAAGGCTGTCATTCAGGGATCTGTATTGGTATCAGTACTGTTTAATATCTTAATATCTGTTTAATAACTTAACATCTGATTTTAGTTTAGACTAGTGGTCAGCAGAAGTTTGGAGACACTTCCCTTCCTGATTAGTCGGAGACTTTCTCTGAACCAGTCTGATGTCAAAAGAAACATTTTCATTGCATCTTAGTCAAATCCTAACTCTGGGACAAGATGCAAATTAGTAAGCATTTAATGAGAATTTTCCATTCCCCTAGTTTCAGTTATGGGAAACTGCACATAAAAGCAAACAAGCAAAAAGCAATTTTACTGAATCTTTAACATATTTTTGTCTATAAATTCAAAGACTAAATACAAAAAAATTAGAAAAACTATAGAACATCTCTTACATAGAAACAATGCTGTGTTGTTTCAGTTCAGATCAGAAAGTGAAGTTGGTAAACTGGTATTTATTTGAGGTTAGGAATGTTCTTTCACAGTTTTTCTGCTGTCTGTGAAAATCATCTATTTTGAGTAGGATCCTGACAGTTTCTGAGCTTCTTCTGTCAGGCATTCAGCACCTGTCAGAAGCAAACTCTTAGGTACTTCTTTTTAATACACAAATTTATATATACTCTATGTTAAGGGAGTTGACAGATAGACAGACTGGTATGTATTTTGAAGAAATAGCAAATTGTTCTTCCACAGTGTAGTTGTAGGCTGCTTTCATGGTCATTAAAGCCTATTTTAACTTTATCCAATAATTTTCTTCCATTTGTATTGGAAAATCTTAGACTGAAAATTGTACCAATCATGCTGAAAATTAATAAGGACACTTCTGCAAAGTCTCAGAAAGGATATTTAGGATTATTCTGGATTTATGGTAATAAATTTTTGCCTGGATTTTAACCATCTGTTACTTCACATTTTAACTTCAGTTACTTCACATTTTCAGTACCATCACCTTGGGATAAAGTGGCTGTATTCAGAATGCAAAGTTTATATTTAAATTAATTAAGGAGTTGAATTGAATTAGTCTTTTGAGGGAGCTGCTAATGATTTCAGGGGCAAAATATTCAGCTGTATATACGATGTCCACTTTGCTTTTAAGTTTGTCAAGATAGAGTGCACTACTGTCACATGACAATCTAAGTTGGTTTGAAACACAACCAATTCTTGGTCTCCACATCTAATCATCTAATCTACGGCCTGTCTTCTGCATATCTGTCATTCTATAATTAATTCAAACTCCATCTCAAAATGTCCCACTTGGGAAACATGAGATATTAAGTTGATAAAAAAATCAACACTTTACAACACAAGGAGATTTCCTCTGGATATTCAGCACAGTTACAGGAGTGCAGAAGAATGTATGCATGTGCATATTTAAAACTATTTACATTCCAATCTATCTCATTCTGAGTTGTTTTCATTTGACAGATGGAGAGAATTTTGCAAACAGTGTTTGAACCAGCAGTATGAAGTAGCTCTCTCTAGCTGTACATTTTGGTGAGAGTAGACCTACAAAACAATCTTTATGACATTACTGTGCTCTCTCAGAAATAGCTTTCTGAATGTTAAAAACAGAAAGCTAACTTTCCAAATTGAAAAAAAATAACCCCAACCAAAAACTACAAATAAAGCAATATGATAGGCCACTCCCTTGTCAAATTATATTTTCTGGTTTTCACAATGAAGCCTGACACTGGCACACTTGTTCTGTTTTTAGTTCCATCATTCAAATATAGCCTATTTCTTTTGAATTTTGATTGTTTTTATTTTACTTGGGAATTTTGCACGCCCATTTCAAGTGAGAATAGGGGGTTTTATGGTTTTTATCTCAGATTTAAGAGCCACCTTGAAAAATATCATTCTTGTTGCAATAATTTTACTTTAAAGCTGAAGTAGTATTCATTACCTTTCATAAATCATTATTTTTAAAAAGGTTGATATTAGTTTGCTATATCAGTGAGAAAAGGTAGCAAATGTGCATATATTGAGTATGTGCTCTTCACAAAGAGAAAATATAAGTTTTAGGGCAAAATTAGTGAATAATCTAAGGCCTGGTAAGGGATTTAGGGCTCTTTTTAGACATATGGCTGGTAACAACCCACTCTGAACAGTGATCCTGCCATCTGCAAACAGTCCTGCACTCAGACCTGCTAAAAAGTACAACAATTTCATGATCCCTCTCTTTCAGTAGCTTGCCTGGGATATTCTTGTGCATTTCCAAAGGTGACAGAATTGCTGCAGCAACAATGCACACTGATAGCGATACTAGAGTTTAGTGAAGTTGTAGAGTAGACACATATATTCCTCCAGTGTTTTCTGGCTAGAAATATGTTCTTGTGTTTTATCCTTTTGAGTTCTGTGCTTTGTGAAATATCTGATTTGCTGTGCGAGAGCACTACCTTCACAGGAAATCCCAAAAGTCAGATTTATGGATTATAATTACCATTTGACTGGCATTTCTGCATGACCAGATTCAAGCCAGAGTTCTGCTGATCTGGCAAGTTGATGGGAAGCCAGCCATACCAGCCCACGTGCCTACATTTCTCCTTCCAAATGGCCAGAAATTTCAGCTGGAAATAAAACCTAGCTATGTCATTTAGAAATATCTGAATGTTCCATATCTAAAATTAATGAGTTTGTATTATTTAACAACCCTTCTTCTAAGTCACCATAATTTTTGAAAGCTTTGAGTCAAGTCATGAAAATATATATGGTAAAGTGAGGAAAACTAACAAACAGATGTAACTGGATGAAAAAAAAAAGGAAGAAAAGCTTGTCCAGAGAACAGAAAGACAAAACCAGCTCCATTCAGACTATGTAACAGCACTCCTTTTTATCTTTATCACATTCAGATCTCAAGCTTAACCCACACAGCTATAGATCACAGTAATATGTTCGCAGTGTCTATGAATACACGTGGTGGAAGTGTGGGGCTAGAAGTACTTAGGCAGCAAATAACTCTCTGATTTCTTCCTAAGTTCCCCCCAAACTCCTGGCAAGGGATATGAGGTATACTGCTGGCTGACATGAAAGAGTTTATCCAAATGCTCTCTCTGATAGAGGCAGCACCACCCTTGCTCCAGTCTATACCTGCCTCTGAGCGCTCTTGGAAGAATAAAAGCACAAAAGGTGTTTAAAAGTGGTTGACAAGGGAATAATAAACTTAGGACAAATCATAATTTTTTCAGTCTCAGCTCCACAGTCCAGTTGGATACGTTACAGGTTGAAGAACGGAAGAGATTGATCTAGTTTGGACTTTGCTCACTGTGGACTTTTTTCCCCTATACTTTGGAAAGGATTTACAAGAAGGAAATTTAGCAGCTGGCTGGAGCTGCATTATCACAGCAGTGGGAAATTCGGTGGGTATCATCAGATTTCTGTGAACTAACGTCAGGCTTCCTGAACTGCTGCTTTATTTGTGCCCTGTGGGAATGCAGCCAATATTGTCATGGTATCGCTGAGGCAAATCACAGAACAAAACCTGCTGATGATTTCCTGTTTCATACTCCCTGTTGCCAGTGATTTCATGAAAGAGACACCACAGCCCATCCAGATGCACTGGACTCCTGATTTATACTTCATTAGAAGGCACCCTCGTCACCCCATCTACCTGCCATGCCCTACTATGCATGCACAATATTGACTGAAAAAAAGAAAAAGAAAAAAGAGAAAGGATGCTCTGCTTTCAAAGGCACTCTGCATGTCTGCATTTTCAGGCAATTTGCCTCTTAAAAATTTCCAATTATCTGCACTAAGCGCACCTAAAAATTTGGAACCTTATTGGGGAGAATATTAATTTTAGGAATTCTGGTCCTGTAGATTTAAAACCCAGATATCCCAGACTATGGAAAAAAACACCCTCAAATTGTCCAATTCCCTATCTAGTAAAAAATACTTTACTTTTGCAGACTGTCACACATACAATGCACCTGCCATTGCTTCACATCCTGACTACCCTGGTGAAATTAAAATGCATGTTTCCTTTCCTCTTGATGCCTCTCCCCCTGTGACAATTTGTCGTACTAGTTGAAGAAGCAGCCTGTGCAACTGAGAGTGACATAGAATAATGTGTCATGTCAAATATATTAAGCATTTTAAGGCATCACAGACCTGGAGGGTTTCAGATAAAAAGAAACAATTGTTTGAATCCTAAAATATGTTCTAAAAAACCACAGGGAATTTGAGATTTTTACCTGACTTCAATAGTGCCTGTGATTTCTGTTTAAGGTGGAGGTATTTGCACAGTTATGGCTGTAATGTTAAGATTGTAATTGCCATCAGCTTTTTAACAGCATTGTTTTGAAATGGCAGACTTAACACTGTGTGCTTTGGGATTTTTTTCACTATTTTTTTTCTATGAACATTAATGACAGCAGCAGGGTTGAGCCAAAAGGTATCAGTAACTTCTGGTAATCACCTGTACCAAGTGACAGTGAAGTAGGATTTTCCTTGCTCTAGTTTTGTGGTCTCCCTGATTTTGTTGTGATGCTGTGTGGCTGCTGAACACACTCAGTGCTGGGCGCTGCTGTATAATAGGGCTCTGGAAAGCTGAACCACCCAGAGGTCTTCAACCCAAATTCATGCAGAAGTATGAAGGTCAAAGGCCTTTGTGGTGTGCTAGCAAGTTACATGGATAGCCAGAAACTTCCCACAATATCTTCTTCTTTCTTTTTGCCAGGAAATTTATTCCCAGAATTCACTAACAACCGCACCAGTTTTAATTAGAGTAACTAGGAGACAGAGCCACATTCTTACCCTTTACATTTCTTTTTGTTTGTTTTTTATATTAGTGAATCTGCTCCTCTGATAAAGACTCATTTTTTATTGTGTGATGAAACCCTAACGCTTGCCACAAAAACATTGCCTAATCACAAGAAAGAGAACTACCATGGAGAAGGAGGTGAGGAGAAGCTCCAGTGCAGCTGTAGAAATTGAGTGGTTGTTTGGGTATGAAAATTAATTGCTGTTTGAGAGAAAAGAGGATTTGTTAAATTTAGCATTATTAAGGCAGCTCCACTGGATTTGTTTAACAGTCTAGCTGAGGTAAGAAAGAACAATTCTGTTTATCAGATGTGGGTCCCAAAATTTCCTGCATGACCAGAAAGAATACCAGCTTTGAGAGATAAGTTTTGTACATGAAACCAAAGCCCTCACAAAAGTCCAGGGACTTAAAAAAAATGTTACTATAAAGAGGGAGAGTTTGCAGGACTCATAATTTAACATTAGTTTCCCAAGGACTTCTGAGGAGTCATACAGAAAATATTACTAGATGTCCTTGACTGAAGCTTAGAAGAAAAAAAAAGTAAAGTTTGTCAGTCTGCAGAAAAGAGATACATCAGTCTCAACATGTTGGAAACAAAGCTCAGTGCTCAGTGGACTAGATTACCAGATCACAAATCACACAGTGAAAGCAAAACTGAGAGGGCACAAGAAGCCTTAAAAATTCAGCCAATACTGCACTAGAGTAAAGAGCATGAGAGATTTTCTTTTTGCTTCCTGCATCGATCACAAAGAAAAATAGCTTCCAATCTTGAGACAGAGCTGAAAACACACCCTTAAAAAAACAAAGGTTGTTGTAGAATATGGAGGAAGGTGAAAATATGCCTGAAATCAGGCTTCATAGAGATAAAATGTACTGTAAAAGGACAGGAATCCACATTAAAAAAAAATCAGACAAAAGCTAAAGTAAATCTGAAAATAATAAAGATATAGCAATTTTCCAGTATATATGCTGATGTCATAGGGAAAAGTCCTAAAATAAATAAAAGTCCTAAAATAAATATTTTCAGCATGAATAAAGATTTGGAATCAGGAGAAAGGAGAGAATAAAGAGCACTATAAGATTATGTACATATAACTGTGCTAAAGAGAAAATAAGATCCATGACCCAATATTGTCACATGTGTATGTTGCATAAAGAGTCTGCAATGTTCTCCCAGCAGCTGGAGTGAAACCTAAGTGTGAATACACCTGAAGATTTGCCTTCTTTGTAGAAGCAGCACACTGGAAAAGGGAAAGACTTCAGGAAGAATGAGAAATGCCTTCATCTTCTTCCAATACACAGTGCACAAAAAAGATGGAGAGCAAAGGTGTGTTTCCTCTAGCCCGGTCTCTGCTTGTCCAGGCTGAAACAAAATGGATTCATCCACAGTCAGTGCTAGGGAAATGCGTAAATTAATCTCTGAAGAGAGGCACCTACTGAATTCCTTGACAACAAAGGGAGCCTAGAGGACATCTCAGGCTGTGTACATAATATGAAGATGAGTAAAATAAGCTGGGATCAATCCCACTAAGAGTTTTGAAGGTTCAAATCTCATGTAGGGAGCCAAAGTAACGAAAACATTGCCAGAGTTTGCTGACCAGAGCAGTATGGGACTGAACCCCACAAGTTTCTTCAGATGTACCCAAGAGTGATTATTGCATGGAAAATATTTCTCTGCTAACTTTCACTGCAAGGGGTAAGTGTAAAATAATGCCCTTATTAAGGGCTTGAAAGATTTTAATTTGAGCCAGTAGCTGTTAGAACTCCAACCTTTTTTATGTGCTCTAGAATAAGTGAAGCAACAGATGAGGCTCCTTAGTTATGCACAATGAACAAGCCCAGCAAATTCAGCGTTAAACGTGAGAAAGCTCAAACACACCAAGACTTGGCAGTGCATACTCTTGGCACAAATGAAATTTTAACTTGTCCCTTTGGAATATCATGCAATACCACTGTCATTTCAACAAGAGCACTTGAATACCTTTGACCCAGATGAAACCAAATCACTTTGCTAAAGACACCATGGTTTATTTCCCTGTCTTCCATTGGCATCAGCAAAGAGAAATTATCTTGCATGGCTGCTCTAATTATGCATGCCCACACCATGAAACTTCCCTGTCTTTTAAGTAGTCTAGTTTAATTCACTGGGACATGTAAACTAATAATTTACTTGTAATGCCTTGAAAAATTCACCCTGTGCCCAGAGAATAAGTCTTGTCAGCTTGCAGAGGTTTCACTGTGGTTTTATGACCCCAGCCCTTTGTTAAGAACAAAACTCAACTTCACGATGCCATGAGCAAGAGTCTCCAAAGTCTAGAGCATGGTTTCTATGCTTAGAGTGCACTGCAATGCCTCCTCCCCAAGCCAAATATGAAAGAGTTTATTTCCTGTAAGTCTTTTGCTGCTTTTGACTGCCCATGCCATGTCTTCATTTAATAGCTGTGGCTTCCACTAAGTTTATTTACTCGCCCCTGAAGCTTTGAATGAAGGACTGCTTACATTTAATTACTTTATAATGCAGCTTGAATAGTAAATGTGTGTCTGCTAATTGATAGCTCCTTCTCAATGAGGCTTTTTATCCCTGCCTGTCCCCTTGGGTGCTCTGGATAACTTCATTGTTAGGATTGCTGATTCAAAGAGAAAGGGTACAGGAAATTCAGATTCAATACTGTACAGTGTAGCCCAGCAAATGATCCACTTCTGACTTCCAGGGAGGTGCGTTCAAAGGGGAATAAACAACTGTGCTGACGACAGAAGCACATGGATTGCATGTCTGAGTCTAGCTTGCCATTGCCTACCCTTCCTTTCCAAAATTACCTTTGTTTAAAGTAGGTGTGGGTGAATTAATCAAGTCAACTGAAGAGTGAAGCAGATAGTCATAAGTTCAGTACTCCAGAAGTGTTCTCAAGGGACAACTGTCCAATAGAAGAAACATCAGTGTGAACTTTGTCACTAAGCTGAGAAACAATGAGACATGGTAAACAAAATTTTGGAATTTTTAAAAATTCTCAACCACAGATTTGTTCAATGAACACAACCATCATGACTCTACCCAGGAAATAACTGTTGTTTTCTCCTCCTGCCTGGTATGGGGCCCTCTCAGACCTTTCTTCTACTTCCTAGAGGAATGGCCTGTCTACACTAGACTTCAGACTGTTCAGGAGCAAACAATAATCTCACCAACAGTTTTTGAATAGAGAAGATCAGAATATTTTAAGGCCCTTGCATATGGCCAGCAGCCATTTTTTGCCCAAAGTGAGATGATCTTGCTGAAACAGAAACAAGCATTATGAATTGTTTAAATGGAAACAATATCTGAAGATAAAGTCTTTGCTGCAACAAGTCTGGGAAATTGTTAAGGTAGAAGCAGTGGCTGCGGAGTGATGTTTCAGGATATGACACAGCACCCAGAGACTTGGATGAAACTTTCATATGAAGTGCTAAAGAGATGGGCTGTGCAGTAGCGGAGACAGGCTATTTAGTATGCCTGTCGCAGCTACAGGACTCAAAATGTTTTCCATTTGGGAAAACAAAAACAAAACAAAACAAACCAAACAAACAAGTATAATTTTCTGGACATGTCACACAAACAAGTACAACTTCTTGTACTCTGAAGTTTTGCACTGAATGCTTGGTTAGGAGTACTTTAGGAAAAATCAGAAGTGCAAATACAACTCTTACAACAATTTCCAGATGACCGAAGCTATCATTTCACTTAGAAAGCCTGTTATGTATTCCTTGTGTTACTCCAATAGATGTAAAATCAGCATTGTGCTAGGCACTACATTAGAGGTTATTCAAAGGCAATTGTCCAAAGTTATTTGGGGGATTGACATAAATTGCACTCTTAAAGAAAAGGGTAAAAGCTTGCTCTTTGTGTCATAATATAAGAAGTAGTCTGGAAATTGCATCCTTATAATGTGATCACAAGCTCCAAACACATGGCAGTGTATCCTTGAAGTTTTTGAACCTTCTTCCTTTGCTCTGGAATTACAGAGAGATTTCTGTAGCACCCTTGCTTGTACTGAGTAAACACTAAATATTTCCCGTTTGCTAGAGCAATTAATAAACAATACCAAGCTTCCATCTCTACATCAGGATTTTCAGTCTTTTATGCTCATGTACAGAAAATTATTACTGCATAAGAATTTAACCAGACAACATTTTCAAGCAAAAGCAGGCATACATTCTCGCCAGAGATCAAGATTCATCAGAACCACACTCATAGTTTATTTTACTATCCTTTCTAAACTTTCTGCAAGTCAGATGAATTGCCAGGCAGGTTTCTGTGGTTCTTTAAAAAAGCTGTTCTTCAAAAGCCCTCTTTTTGCTTTGTAGTTTCAGCAGAGATAAAACAACTGTGCACATCTGTGCTTTTCTAGTTACTGTATTTATTTGTTTTGTTCTTGCATTTCTTCCTCATTCTTTACATATCTGCCTGAATTTTGATAGAAATTGCGGTGCTCAAACAAACCCTTCCTGTCTCCTTGTCTTTGTCTGTTTATCCTTTCCATATGACCTTGGCATATTTTCTTCTCTGTTGTCATTCCTAAATATTGTTTTCTCTTTCAGGTTCAACTTTTTTGACTTCTTTGCTCCCATCATCACTTTTATGATTCTTATTTTAAAGCACATCATAAAAATCTTTGTTTTCTGTTTTATGTCTCTGTCTTCCCTTCCCTTCTTGTAAAAACACTGACTGTTTTCTTGGGAAGCCGTTAGGTGTCATTTATTTTCCCTTTGTTTCCCCTACACTATAGCTTTAGATAACAGAGGATATGTAACAAAATATACATGGTTTTGAAACAACTACATACAATTGAATTAAAATTACAATGCAAAAATAAGGAAAAATACATTCTAGTCAAGTACAAGACAAAGGGCAGATGCTGTTTTCTTGTTTTGGTACTGGACCTTACTAAGATCTAACTTTTTAGTTCCAGCCTTATAGACAGGAGGCTTTGCAGCATTCAGTCCTTAGAACTTAGCATTTTAGAGGTCCTGCTGACAGCCTTTCCTTCATCTACTCTGGTTTCCACCCTCTGGTTTCTGAGCTGTAGTTATTGCTCAGCCTTTCATTTTACACTGAATATGATAATTAAAGGATTTCTGATATCAACAAAGCAAAACAACAGTAAATAACAGGCATTGTCCACTTGGTCAGAAGACACCAGAAGTTTTGAATTCATTCCTTCCAGTGGCAAACACCTTATCATAACACATGGCCATGCCTAGAACATATCCTTATCAGAAAGTTAAGCTCTAAGAGGACAAAATTTCTTTTGTTACCAGTAATCATGACTGAATAAATGGAACAGAATATTTCAGGTGAGTATTCAGCATTTGCAAGGATATTTTTTGATTATTTTCTTCCTGGATTTTTTTGGATACAGATCACCAGAAATGGTGACAAATGGATAGCCAGGTTGGAAGGAAAAGGCATGTTACATGAGGTGGGATTTGCTTTGTTTTTGTTTTTTTTAATTGTTATTTTCAACAACTACATGAACTTAAATTTGACCTAGAGTTCAAACTGTCACTTGCCCTCTATTAAGGCCCTATTGTCCAAGTGGGTCCACTGGAGTGGATAAAAAAATGCGATCGAACAACACAACCCAAAGTCTAAAGCTCAGCATCATGTAAAACACTCAAAGTGCCACTGCTTGAAGAGCAAACACTAAGCAAGATTTTTAAAAGAGCATTAATTCATTAATATTTTCTGTAATCTAACTGAATACTTTCTAGTAATCAACAGATGAAACATTACATTTTCCAAACTGCTCCACTTCCTGAATGAATCATTACATGAAATCATGCAAGATAGTGCACTTCATAAGCTCTTAAACTTCCACTTTCATGGCATTATGCAGGGATTGTTTAATGTAAAAAAGAGAACATCCTTACTTAGAAAGCCTGTGCCCATTCCCCACCTGCTGTACATCACTCAGCATTAGCCAACCAGGACAACTGCCCAAACTATTACAAGAGAAAGTCACATCTGTTTTCAGTTTCTTTTATCTGGGTAAAAGAGCCTTATAGGCTTTGCTGCATAAAGTGGGAAAAAAAAAAAGCCCAAAACAAACCCCCCCCCCCCCAAAAAAAAAAGGAATGGAACATGTCCTTTAATGTAGAGCAGCACCTTTCTGAAAAGCCGACAGCCTGGTGGGTATGCAGCTGTGTTGGGCAATAAAAGTTTAATACTCATCTGCATCTTCTGCACTCTGTGGGATCCTGTGCACACTTCACAGGCATCTGATTCTCTCATGTTTTAGGGCGCTATCTGGTATACTTCCCCATGTGAATCTTTGGGGAACTCTCACAGGGGAGTACTGACGTCATGATCAGGTTTAGTTGTGACAAGATAGGTGCCTATTCAAACAAATCCATCTTCACTTTCCACGTACCATTATGCCCTTCTGATTTAGTCCTTTCCAGAGTCCTGGGTTTCTTACTTTTTTCCCATGGTGATTGACATTTCCCAGCACAGGAATTTCAGTTCCTGTACTCTCCGTTGCCTTGAAGGGCTTCATGTAGGAGTAAAAACTCACTCTGTATACACTGAAAGACTCATTTACCTCAGTTGAGCTGTACTGCTTTGTGCCAGCTGAGGACCTGACCTATCTTTAAGAAGTGTAAGTTGACAGGAGGCACCACTCTTTTAATAAAAAAAAAATAATAAAAGGATAGGTTTGTTACCTATTTGTACACTGATAAGTTCTTTCATTTCTGCAACTGACACCTAAATATCCAAATTCAACACCTAGAGATAACATAGGCAGTAATACTAAAAGACTTTATGTACTCCAAGTAGTCCCCTGGCATAAATCTTTGAAGGCTCAGAGCCCTAACAAACACAACTGATGTACATGTATTGGCTCATAAATTCTGTTTATTACATCTTTGGCTGCCCTCTATTTGTTTTCCATACTCTCCTCTGCATGCTGAAAAAGACGTTCCCCTACAGCTCGTGCCTACTCTGGTCCATTTTTTGCTGTAACAAACTAAAATACAAGAACAGGTTTGGTAGCAGCGGCTTTTTGAGTTTTGTCTTTGCAGTGACAACAAATGCATCCTAATGAATAGTCAAGCAAGCAGACATAAATAATTAACAGATTTTCTTATTATTTTTAGAACATGCTAATTCAGGCTGGATCCTGGCATATAGAACAAGGGAATGCTTTGTAAAATCCCTGTTGTATTACAGAAATGTAACAGAAATGTTACAATTTTTTTTCTTCTTGCTTAACTTTCAGATTCTTATTCCCTCTTGAAGAGCAAGATAACAAAGTCAACCTACCACAGCAGAATTTAACCAATGGTTAATTAGCCATTCAGCTTCAATTTAAAACTAAATTGCTTTCCAAAATACTTTTGTATATTTCCTGAATTTCCTGGATGAATTTTCCCTTTAAAAGAAATTAGAGTTATTTAATTGAACACCACAGGTTTTGCTTTCCAGGTTCTTGTAAATTTTTTTTTTGGCTATGGTCTTACTTACAGTGGTAACTGGCAAGCAATTCTGTCTCAATAAATCAAAAAAGTACAGCTGGGTGCCAAAAGAAAACACATGCAATGAGTCTCTCCTATTGAAACCACATGATTTTAACTGATATTGACAAGCAGGACATTATATCTTGTTTGAGAAAATTTAGTTAAAATTGAATCACACACCCCAAAAATGAAAAATTTAAAAATTAATTTTAGAGATCCCAATGTTCTGGAGGGATTTTCTACCTTTACACATTCTAACAATTACCCAAAGGGATGCATTTGAAGGCAGTGTGAGCAAGACACACGATATTTAATAATGCTGGACTCTAATTCTGACTGGCCGGTCGTGATTTTCTTTTCAAACCGCTGCAGTATCTTTCATTCACGAGTACTTTATACGCTTTGGAAAATAAGAGATGGTTGAATATATGACATCATTGCTGCTAACAGCAGGAAACAAAAGAGGCACATTTACATGAGAAAGGTGGCTTTTCTGCAGCAGCGAAGGGAGGGAGGGTCATAGGTTCATTCCTCTGTTTGCAGGCTATGGATAGGGCTATAGGCTTACCATGCCTTCCACGGCGGGGCTCGCAGTCAGCAGAAACAGCGCTGAGCCCACTGCTGACTACAAAAAGACCATTATCCCCTAATAACAGTTGTGCTGTCTGTGACTTTTGCATGGCACTAGGAGCTCGTTTCATGTTCAATGGCTCTCTGAGAGAAGAACAAACCAGTCTGCCTCTTCTTTGTACGGGTTTGTTCTGTCAGGGCAACGGACCAAGAACGGGGGAAGTCGTTCGGTGACTGCTGTTGTCAGCAAGTCTCCCCCACACAGTTACTGACTTCATTTGACCTCTTTATGGTAGCAAACGCCATGCACATGCTGTGCAGAAATTAAAACATGAGTCTTTGGATCACGAAAGTTCCTCAAAAAGCCACAAAGCCCCCAAATTAATTCCAATATATTGTTTCCTGCAGCTCACGAGGTCCATAGTATACATAAGACCGCACTGACAGGGGACATTTTGACAATTAAAACATATTAGAAATCTAGTTTTCTTTGAGTATACTTCTTCTAATACAGAATCTTTGGCTCTTACAACAACTTTGGGGAAAAAAAAACAAACCAAACACTGGATTTTACTTTTAGTTTGAGAAAAATGTTATGATCTGAGATTGCAATGTTATGGATGTCTGGAAATATTTTACATCACATAACACGTTCCTCTTAGTTTCAGGGAGAAAGTGGGAAGTGTGCTCTACCTCATCACGACTTGTGAGACTAGCAGGAAGAGGAGTGCTTTTGGAGATGCTCTGCAGGCTCAGGAAGTATGTTCCCTGATTGCGAAAATAAGCAGAATAAGCAACCCCACTCCCTTTCAGCAATATCAGTGTGATTGATTCAGTGTTGTGCAAAGTATATTAAAAGGACTCAGAGAAATTGCAAAGAGGTACATCTAGACTTTTTCTAGAAAGGGGAATAGCTAATAGGAAGGACTACAGATCCTAATGAAATTATAGATATATCCGGTGCTATTTCTTTGAATGGCCAGGAATCTTAAAGTTCAAATCAGGTAGTTTTAAACCACCAAAAGACTAACCTCTTCTTCCTGCTTACTCTCACGTGCTGGAAATATCTGTCTTATTTGCCAACAAAATGTCACAGGCCATACCTAACATTTTTAATAGATAGCTGACCACAGAGCAGCCCAGAAATTGCTGCATCAGTAAAGTATTCTGAAAGGGACACTGTAATCTTAAACCAACAAAGGCTATGTCTAAATTAAGGGGCACAGTAATATTCTACTCTAGTGTCTCAATGAAATAACGTCAGCAATTCCTCCCTGTGCACAAAAACCACAAATGTGCCACAAAATCCCCTTGCTTTACCACTGCACCTGAGGTGACCCTGCCACAACGAACCAGCACATATTATCATTGCTGGAATCATAAGCAGCAGACAGACTCCTTCACAGAGCAGGATATTTATATACCCAATGTGTTCGACAGGTTGCTCCAAAGAGCAGATGAGCACAGCATTGAAAAAACACTGGGTGTGTTTGTGTGATATGCGTGTGTATGTAGCCAACTCAAAAACACCGTTCTCTTGAACTCAGACAGTTTCCAATATCAATTTATCTACTTATTTATTTATTTATTTTGGTGACTATTTGACATTCCTTCTTAAGCTTAGAAAATTAAGCTTCCTGCTTCATCATTCAACTCCCTCCCTGCCATATGGTTGCTCTGATTCATCCCAGCCATCAGCTGGTACAGTGCACAGTTCAGGGATGTTTTAAGTTTTACCATATTTAAGGGCAGGAGGATTTATATGTTGCTCATCTTTTTGATATTCTGGACTTGGATGTGCCAACTAACAACACTCATCACTGTCTGAATTAATGATACTCTTTTTTCTTTCAGACAACCAGCCAATGTAGGAGATAGGAAGGGGAAAAAGTATTTCAATTCCAATTCTCCTATGCCCACGGCTGTGAAACCTGTAAATGTAATGCAGCGTACTTTTTCTGTTGCAAATTTAGCCCAATTCCCTCACAGCAAGTGCAGATACATTAAAAAAAAAATAGACCACATTGTGTACAAGTGATTTAAGCTGCAACTGCTGGGCTTTGGTGTTATATTTATTCCCTGAAAGGTTTATCCAAGTGTGTCTGAAATGTAGAAAATTGATGACATTAGACAGCATTATACACTGGCCTGCTCTTTAAGTACCAACAAATCATTCAAACAAATAGCTCTACAGAGGGAAACGCAGGCAGGAAAAGCATTTTTATGAAGGCACAAGACAGGGCATTCCCACTATGGAGCTTATTCCCACACTTTCTCTATTCCCCAGACACAAGAAGACTCTTGTCTGCCAAGCCTCAAATCTTGAAGCCTGGAACCTGTGCTGCCACCAAGGCCATCAACAATATCCTTAAATAAACAGTAACTAACAGATAGACCCACCTTTGTACCCACAGCTGCTTCAGATACAAGTTGAGCACATCTACCAGCCACAAAATACACGAAAAATCAAAATGCACTTTACCCAACCCATGACAATAACATCAAGTCAACCATATTGGGCTTTTTCTCAGTCACTAAACAAGCTACAGAGAAGAAAGAGCAAGATGGATCAGAACCAAGTAAATAAGTGCAACCACTGGAAAAAACAAAATGTAGTTTCACTCTAAAAGCATAGGCAGCTTTATCCAATTTAACGAATGTTTTCATGTTCAGAAATATTTGCAAAAGCAAGAAGTCTAACTTCTAATGATTAAAATCTGTTTGAATGGTGTGACGGATAAACACTGTGTAACATTTACACAATACTTTTTACATGCATTTGAGCATTTAAAAGATTGGGGTTTGGATTAGATGGTCTTCTGAGGTCCCTTCCAACCTTAACTATTCTGTGATCCTGTGACTGGCATGTGTTAAATTGCATCTTATATAATTCCTTATTTCCAGTAGTGTTATGAGTTTTAGTTCCCAGGTACTCATTTTGAAGCATTTCTCCGGCTTCCCTTAAAGATAAGAACTAAATAGGAAAAAAATTAAATGAAGGGCTTGTAAGAAATATTCTTTCTCAGATCTTTGAGAGTGTCTGTTTTCCTTTAATAATTCACTCATTCTGGTGTTTGTTGATTGGTTGGTTTCACACATGCCATTTCCTTGTGGATGGTCAATGTGCTTGCTAAAGTGTATTACACATGTGATATGTAAGCTCCAAGTCCTGTAATGATCCTGTGGAGGACAAGGCACTGTAAGAGTGGAGCCGTGTGGGCAGTGCTCACACAGGACGTTCATGTGTTATGAATCTGTTTATATGTGTTTGTCTACCAGAGTGCTGCTGTAGTGTTCAGTACATATCCACAGTGAGGGCTGCAGGGCTGTTGAATGAGATAGGGACAAATACTGCATTTGTGGTGGACTTAAGGGAAAGACTCCAGATGATAAAGGTGTCATTTATATAATCTGAGGTACAGCATAAGCAGGAGCATGACAGAGTAGACATTGAAAATATCTTTTTCTAGGTGGCTCATTGCAAGACTAACATACTGCAAAATCCTCTGCATGAGGCAGCTGTGCCCTCACTGTCAGATATGGAAAATGAAGTTATATGTGAAAATGAAAAGAGTTTGCCTCGCTTGGATTTCTGAGGATTACTGTCCATGTTGTACATACTCAGGGTAGTCTTAGAGGCTTCCAACGATGTGTGGTGCTGGTATGTGAACAGGTAACATGTAAAAACTAGGCTGGTCCTAGTGGAGGTGGTTTGGGTTGTGTGATTTATGAAGGAAGTCTTCTCTGTCCTGCAGGCAGGAGATGCAGCCTTTCCTTCAAGTTCCATCACCCTGTTCAGTGCAGTCTTTGCGCATCAAGACATTATAGATCTTTGTCTGTTGGCTTAATCACAATGTAAGAACTGTGTTTTAAGCACTGCTAAGGATGGTTTTCAGAAAGAGGCTGTGATACCACATTTTTATACTGAATATTTAAATGGTCATTCTTATCCTAAAGTAGTTATTCTAGCAGCCTCATGTGGGATTTTGGCTAAGCATGTCAACCAGAATCCTTCTTTAGACTGTGGAGACATTTCCGTGAAGAGGCAGACCATCCCATTTTGTGTAGGGCAGGTGGGAAGTACCATTTGAAGATATCCGTGGTACTCTCTTAGCTGCCTGTAGCTAATACAAGGACTTGGTTTTCCTATCAAACATTCTCTTTCCAGACAGCTTCTTCACAAAATAAATGAAATGTTGTTCCCTCATAGGGTGAGATTTACAGATTTCTTTTTCCAACTCATTGTCATGAAAAGGTTTAACGGTGTTATTCCTACAAGCTCCAAGGAACTTCTTAAGAAAAGGCAATTCTTCAATAATTTCTGATTAAAAAAATAAAAAGGCTCCCAACTCTCAAAAGTCCACCAGAAGGAGGACCGAGGAAAAAATTCACACACAAAAAAAAAGCATGAGTAAATTCCTTGAGCTCAGCAGTTCCTATAGTTCCAGAGAAGTGAATGTTTCCAATACAGAACTTGGATGAGTTGGGCAATCCATCCACAAATATTTGCTAAAGATGTGTGAGCTGGCACTGGTATTTGGGAGTCAGTCTCTATCCAGATGGTCTTGCTTTAATCACTGGACCAGGACTGTTGAATTTTTCTTAGTTTACAGCAGCTAGAGTCAAAATAGGACAAGAAAAGTTTCCTGCTCATTTTTACATCCAAACTCTCTATTCCTGTTCTTGCAGCCTTGGCTCAACTATTCGTGTTTCAGCAGCTTCCCAGCCAAGACCTTCCTCTTCTGATGGGCTCTTGGGACAGAGAGAAAGGAATGGGCAGCTAATCACAAGCAGCTCAGTCACCACACTGTTATCCATGACAGATTATAGTAGTCTTATTCCTACAGAATACTGGCACCACATGCTGTCTAGCTCTGCCCTGTTGTCCTGTCTGTACAATTTCACTGACTGAAGCATTGCCCAGCAGCCTGTTTTGGCCATCTCAGGTTTTCTGCAGGTTCAGATGGTATCTAATATGCCTAAAATACAAGTTTTAGGTTTTCCGGATAAAATAAGACAAAAACCTGACTGTTTTGCTTTCAAGGGAAGGTGGATTGAAGAAAGGTATGTAAGCTTAGGAACGGCAAGGTTTCTGAAGGATCTGCAGTTTGTATCAATCTATCTCAGTAAATCATAATTTCTTTCCAACTATCGTTTCTTTAAAAACCTGAGATGCTCTGAAGGTTACAATGTCAAAGGAACCTCATTCAACCTAATCTGCAACAAATGCTCACTAAATACTGCTAGCCACAAACAAATTTTGCCAGTTGGTCTCACTATCAGTGATCAAACTGCTCACATAGCAAGGCACTTTAGCTCATTAACAGTGAATGAGATACTAATAAGTACCTCAGGCAAGTAAACCAAGCACTGCATTGTATTAGGGTACTGGCTGCACTTTGGACAGCTTGGTGAATATATATTTCATGCAGTCCATGCAGCAGCACCAATGACCCCAGATTGAAAACCAGCTATATCTTTGGTGCTTCTCTTTTTGTTGATGACAAAAAACTGTCGGGTCTGTGCAAAAATCTGCCCAACATAAGCAAAAAAGGTAGGTGGGTGCTAATAAGAATGGCTTGAAAGCCTGTTAATATAAAATCCAGAAGTTTCTTATTAAAGAATTTAGAAGTATTCTCAAAGCTAGCACCAGCTGTCAGTGCTTCTATGTCATAATTATTTAGATGCCATGGTAACAGACAATGTGAAAAAACACTAAGGTAGTTTTACAACACTTTACTTAATTTGACCATTACATTTACTTTAAATTCTTATGCACCTACCAGATGATGTTTTAGATTAAAGTTCAAAAAAAACTCAAAATCTGAATAAAAGCTTAGTTAAAACATCTATGTTTCACTCAGAAATACAGAAATGAAGCATACACTGCCAGTCTGTGAATTATCTCTTAGTCACTGTCATCCCCTTTTGCTCTAACCAAAACATAACTTTTTTTACAGCTTCAAAGAAACCTCACCTTTGATAAGTGAGTGTGAAAAAAGACATGATTCCAAGACTAGGTCAAACAGTTCATGGAGCCCTAAGAACTCTCTGTTCTTAGTCACTGCTCTACTAGCGAAAAATAATAAATAAATTGGAAAAGTTAAAAAAAAACTCCAAACAAACAAACTTCACACGTTCTTCCCTAGGTACACTGATAGTAACACTTGTGTGACAAGTAAGGATTGCACATATCTCAGATGTTCTATATGAGGCAAAATACAGGTCAAATTATTATCTAACACCTCACCTTTTAGTATCTGAAACTAACCCCATTATGCCTTTAGCTCTGCTTCTGGGGACTAAAGAAAGGCTCTGGTAATGCAGTCTTAACAAAACGAGCAACTAGGATAGCTGGTATCTACAATCAAACAGGACTTAATAAACCTATCAGCAATGCAGTTGGATAGCAGCTACAATTTAAATTAGATAAATGTGAAGTGATATGGAGTGCAAGAAAAAGCCTAATTATTTTTCACACACTGCTGGGATCTAAATTACCTAGAGATCTAAATTACCTAGAGTATTTCAGGAACAGATCTAGCACTTATCGTTAGCAGGCTGGCGTGCTGTTGAGATTTCAGAACAAGGAAGTGATTGGGCAAAATTATAAAAAATTGCAAGGATTGCTAAAAGAAATATTGGAACAGACTATGATTTTATGATTTGGTGATACTTTTTCCCCCCTTAATACTCTGCACAGGGTAGTCTGTCTCAAATCCAAACTCCTGTGTGCCACAGATGGTAAATTTTGTGTGAACAGGGGACAAGAGAGATTAAATACAGAGGACAATTAAAGCAACCAAGGCTATTTAGTTTAGAAAGGAAGATAATAAGAATGATCACCTAAAATAATGAATAGTTTAGGGCAAAGAGATCTGGTATTCCTCCACAGCCAGTCCCAGTCTTGTAATGCATTACAGGAGACAAGTTGATTAAATTGACAGGCAGAAAACGTGAAAAGAACAGAAGGGTAAGTGTTTTAAAGTAGCACATTATCAGTCCATGGAATTTAATGTCACAGGAAATTGTTGAGGAAAAGAATTTAACAGGATTTTAAGAGGGTTGAGTTATTTATATTGACAAGCAAAACTTTTGTGCCTACATGAAATTAAGTCAAGAGTGTGAGGGACCTTAACCCTTCAGACACTAGGAAACAGTGGGTAGGGACTTGCAGACAGGCATCAGGATGCATGAAGCCAAGGGGAATTCTCTTTCCTTGGAACATCAGAGATGGCAGAGTGTTTGTTAGGGCAACCTTCACATTTATAGTATTTATAAATATAAATACTAGCACGGTAGTAATACTAGGTGAGGGAAGAAGAGAAGAGAACACTCTGACATTTTTTCAGATTTTGATTGTGGTCAGGATAACATGTAAGATCCATGTGAGTTCTTCCCAAAACACCAAACCTCCAGCGATATTTAATACAATGCACCAAAATGTACTGGACATGGGGTACTTCCTTGCAAAAGCCAGACAGCTACTCACTGCAGTTCTGTCCCTCCCTGCTCCTTCCTCAAGGAATGATCAATCATGTGTGCTCAGCTAAGGCACTACTACAGCACTCTACTACACACTAGAAGACTAGACACCCAGATTGTCTTCTTTCCAAATGTTTTGCAGCTTTTTCAGATGACAAAACAATGAGAAAAGATAGTGAAAGTATTGCACAGTGTCTCACATTCCCTTAATCCAAATGAAGCTACAATGAACAGATGTGCAACATGTTATTACACAAATCATATGATACTTATTTGAATGGGATGCTTTTAATAGGGAAGCATTCATAAGGAAACAACATTATTGTTGCTAGAAGGTATGTGACTTATTGAATTGCAGTGTTAGGGTATTTTTTTAAACCAGTTGAAACTAAGTACATTAGGAAGCTTAGAAATCCTACCAGGCAGTGTGGATTGCACCATTAGCTGCCTAAATACCTTAGCACTGTGTTGTTTTGGTTCTCAAGAGTTATTTAAATGTCTAACTCGCAGTGACACCGTTAGGATCAAAGGTGCCAGGCTTCCCACAGTACAAGGATAATATTGTCAAGCCCAACAGGCATACTCACAACATACACCCTCTTCCATATCGAGTGCATATCAAATTGATGTTTGTATTTCTCATATTGCTGTGAACTTAGGTGTGGATTTAACTCCCGGTGAAATCAGCAAGGCCTAAACTCAGACCTCAGGTTAAACACATGAGAATGGATTCTAAATGAGATGAGAGTATTGAGTTATGATGTTATGACATTACAGAGGCATAATAACCTAGGCAGTACCAACCAGCAGCTTTGTGGGTTTTCATTTGTGTTTCCGAATTGTTTGATGCATTGTCAAAATGTCCCTTTTAAGAGCTTTGGAGAAGCATATTTCCCTGGTTTTTCAAGAGATTGCTTTCATCAGTTCCTGCAGAGTTTCTCTAACTAAATCAGTGCCTCATTTTAATACATTTGACACAATAATGCTCTGCAGCTGCACACATAAGGCATGGATAAACAGAGCAGTAAATTAACAGGCCTCTGAAAACTTCCCAGCTAAAATTCTTGTCAGATTTTCTCAGTTAAGAAAAAAAAAAAAAGGTAAAAAAATCTCCAAAACCCTAATAAAACATCCATCAGTGCTTTATCCTACATTTACAATTTAGATCCAAATAGGTCTTGGTTTCATACCCATTCTGACTTTCTGAAAGGCATTTCATTGATATTTAACTCTCTGCTATACACTTAAAGGGAAAGTTAACAAGACTTAGAGCATTTCTGAATGACAGGGAAACAGCCCTTGCATAATGCTCGTCTTTGCTCCTACTTGCTGACTACTCAGAAGAATTGTGGCATGTTAAATAATTAGAAATCACCTTCAGGTAAGATATGAGCGTGTGCCAAGGCTGAGGTTCCAACTAAAATAATATCCTTATATTTAACTATCCTCTTTTCTATCACTCGAAAGATTATATTTATGACCTGTACCCATACACTGCCTTTGGTAATACTGTTAAGTATTTCCCGAGCTATTTCCCAGTAAGGTCTGACTTTTAAGTCTGAAGTCCATCAGGCTGACAAGTGCTGTGGCAAATCTGTATGATAGTAAGAACATAACTTTTCTTCAATTTGGTTAAGAAGTTGTGTGAGAAAACTTTTTCCTATTTGGAATATCTTTTAAACTAAATGGAAACTTGCACTAATAATATTTTTAAATAAAGCACATCAACTTTATGGCAAAAGACTCATATGTATCAGCTGCAATTGGCTATGAAAACAAAATAAATTGCTTTTGGTTGAGACTTTTGCAGAGGAAAAACGTTACCTCCTAACTATTTCTAAACTTGCTCCTGATCTAATAAGGAAAGTACAAAAGAAGTAAAAGCTAAGAGAATATAAAGTTTAGCCATTGATTATGCACATGTGGTTGCCCCACTGGAAGGAGGAATAACCTGGGAGATGCATGTCAGATTCCTTTATGCACAAATTTGCCAGATTTCACAAGGGGTGTAACACACAAGCCTGTAAGAAATTTTGCCACTCTTGCAGAAAGCTGCAGCACTTTAATGCAATGTGCTAAATGAAATTTTGTGCCCAGAAGATTCAGCTAACTTCTGAGCAATGTATTCTCAGCAATATTTACAACTTACTCTGAAAGTCTGCAGCTGGATTCTACTTGCCACTCACCAAATATGTTTCCCTTTTCCACATTTTAGGTAACTTTTTGCTTGCCTCTCTACTATGGTAGGTCGCAGCATATGAATCTCTCTCCTTTCCTTTCCTGATTGTTTTCCTCCTGTTCCTCCTCCAGTTTTCGACAAACACCTGCAGCAATCCACTGGCAATCTTCTCTCCCTTTCCTCTGGTGGATAATTCCTGCTTTGACAGCCTTTCTATTCCCAGGTACTGCTTGAGTTCAGGAGCCCATGCAATACACTGTAAAACAGATATGGGGCAATGTCTGTGACCATAATATGGAGGAATCACATGTTTTTACAGAGGCAGTGCTACTGCGGCTCTTGCTCCTTTAGTGTGTGGTTTCATTCCTGTCTATGTTGGTCATTTGTCTTCTGCTATAGAATAAAAATTGATGAAGGCATAATGACAACAGTTCTCTCTCCTTCCATGCATATAAAAATCTAATTTTTCTTCCACTGTTCAGAGAGGAAAATTTGCTCCCTATGAGGTTTGGCGATGAATGCTTCCCAGTCCTTCAAATCCATAACTACCTGTCCTACCTATCCTGGTGGGATCACTTTATGCCTTTCTTCTGCAAAAGTAGGTAAGCAGTGATTTGGGATCTGCCAGATAAGAGTTAAAAAAGTGACACTCCAGCTTCTTTGTGTGAATATTAAACTTCTCATGAGATAATAGTGAAGAATGGGGATTCATCTTAATGTTCTTGCTCAAAGGCTCAGCTGCAGACACTGTCCAGTAACTCAGCAACTGATGCATGTCAGAGATGCCAACACATTTCTGCCAAGCAGAATGCCCTGATGCATTCACTTGTTAATCAGGGTATCCAAGCACTCCATGTACAGCCTGAGCATATTTATACTCTTTAGGTTGAAAGAGGTTAGGTGAGTGTGCAAGATTTGTGATGACAGTAGCATTATGGCTCTAAAATTCCTGTTTATTCATCCATTTTCCAAGGAAATGGATTCATGCAAATAAATGGGCTGTAAGGCTGGGATTTTCAGAAGCATTTAACATTGGCCTGTATCAGCTATCTGAATTCCAGAGGGAATCTGCTCCTGACATCAGTGCCAGCAGACTCATGACAATGATGAGCACTTTGAAAGAAATGCCCCCCCCCGCCCCACATTTATTCAAATTTATTGTGCAAAGTTAAAACTGAAGGTGCACATCACAGAAGCACTCAGCCCCCACAGCTGGGACCAGCTTCTTTACAGAATACAGTCCTCATCTACAGAAATCAATTATCTTTAATAATAATTGTTAGAGCTCCTGGTGTACCCCTTTCTGACACCACATCTTACAGCTTCTGCCTGAGCCATGATTAAAGATAAGATATAACTCCTGGCTTCAGTGGCTCAGAACTGGACCCAGAAAAGAGACAATGCGTGACTCCAAAACAGACAAAGCCTGGCTGGAAACAAATCTGACAAACTCGGCACCTGGTGGCTCCTGTTCACTGAGCCAAGCTAAATCAGGGCTCTGGTGCAACTACCTGAGGTAATGAATAAAGATGTAAACATGTGGCAATGTATCTATATGAATGTTTGGTCACTGCTTTTGTGTGCAGAGGTACAGAATTATTGCATGTCTTTGTCGTAGGAATACGAGGGAACAACTCTGCACTCATCAAAAGCCATTAAAAACAATAGTCTGCATATTCTCAAGTTACTATCGACCACTTGTATTAGAATGCTTTTATTTCTTGATTAATTTTTCTTTTTATTTTAGCTAAGAAAATTTGCTTCATTAGAAACCACATACAGACCATGACAATATTTGAACTTCTAAAAAAATCTGCTCTGGCTCATTAGAAACTCATTCATTAGAAACTCCACCTAAATAACAGTCTCAGAGCAAGAGAATACCTGCAAATCCCCCCCTATGCACTGAGATTTTCAGTCTTTTCAAACCCTAGTATGAAAATTATAATCTTTAACAACTTCTCCCTCTCCTCCTCCAATTTAAGAAAGAAAAATTTTGAGTATGAAAGATGCTAAAATGGAAGTCTGAGTGTGCTATAAAAAAAAATGAAATACAAAATCTGACTCTAGGGAATTTCTCAACAGAAAGGTTGGTTATGAAAATCTAAGCTTAGAGAAGCCAGTTCTTGGCTATATCCCCCTTCTGCAAGATAACACACTTGCACTTTCATGTTCCTCATTGGTCTTTGGTGGAACAGTTGGACCTTCGGCCCAACTCCAGAAATGTGTTTGAGCTCTCCTTTTGTCAAAGCAAGTTTGGAAATATTTTCATTTTCATCCAGTAGCAGGGGATTGTCAAGAAGCGAGGGAATCTCAGGCATCCCTGCGAGAGTCCCCAGCCAACACCTACAGGTGTCCTGGTGTAGCTCAATCACTGGTGCAGTTTTTATGTCCTACATCCTTAGTGCAGTTTCTAGGTCCCACATCCTCGCCTCTTCCCAGATGCCTGTGTGGCACATCCCACACTCCTGATGGAACACAGCCAAAACAAGGTAACTGCAGCTGCACTGCTATTTCCAGCCAGTACATTGTACCAATCAAGCTCTTCTTTGAGAGAAGCAGTCCTTATTAATTTGGTGACATGTGCACATAAAAGTTCTGGATTCCTAAACAACTCCCCCAGTGCCTCCCCCACAAGCTGAATAATAACCATCTGGTGGAGCAATTTTTAAAAAGTACAGAGATGCCAGAATTTTTTTGGCAAGGTTTTAATCAAATTGAAGAAGGCAAACCCACAAACAACAGACTCCTTCACTCCACAAGCCTGATCCATCCACAGACATTATCCCTCCTGTGCTTTGGAGGAGTCTGGTGTCCTGTGGGAAAAAAAAAAAACAAACACCAAAGCCTCTAATTGTTTTGTTAAAAATCATACTTACTGGGGAGCAGGAAAAAATCCCCAGATCTTGAGTTTCTAGCATTTATCAGCTTCCTTTTCTTGATTCTGAAAACTTCTCAATCTTTGGCATGTTTTGTGTCTGTGTGAAAATGTAATTGTCAAGTACTCTCCAAGTTTTATTTCAGTTTTGATTTTCTGTAGAGCACTTCCTTTGCAAAGCTTTTATCCAGTGAGTTTCTGGGTGAATATCAGCTGTTCAGATTTGGAATTGCAAGGTTTACATGCAAAGTCCTGCTTTGACAGAGTTTCTTTCACGTGCCTATGAGAAAAAGCATAATTTTGATGCAGCTTGGACTGTGCTCTAGCAGTTGGAAAAGATGCAGTGACTCTACAAAATGTACTCTGACATAAGGCCTTACACCTTAAAAATGCCCTTTGCGGACTATTCTGACTCATTTCTCAGGATAAAATCTGTTATATTATGTAGTCTCAGTTGCAAATATTTTCATATGCTACCAAAACAACTTTGAGAGAGAAAACTATAGCATGCTCTGGAGTTACTGAGACCTCCAGAGCTACTCCTACACTTACACAGGCAGGTGTCTGGGGTTTCCTTCTACTGTTACCTGCTCTTGAGCTGGAATGGGAATGCTGTGTTACATGACCTCAATGGACAGCACCCGTTTTCATCCTGCAACGTCAGTGCTGCGAAACTCCTGCCTGGAAACTGGCTCCACCCAAGAGCTGGAGCTGAGCTGCATTCATGCAAAGGCAAAAGGGTTCCTCCACACCAGGAACAATTCTCCTCTAGCATGGACTGGGGGTTGGAGCAGTCATCCATCTTCACTTCAGCTCCTTCCTCTCCAGCCAGTATTTACACTGCCTCTGCTGAATGATGGCAGGCAGGCAGCTGGATGAAAGCAATGGCTAGTCTTTAGTAATTGGCAGCATTTCAACAAATACAACTGCTAGAAAAGATGTTGTGCTTGGCTGAAAGGTCAAGCCCCTACTATCTCTTCTTCTTGATTATCAAATTGCCAGAGTTTGCATTTCTGGGATTTTAATCTCTTCCTTACACAAGTGAAACAGTATATCATTTAAGATAGAGGCCCTTCTTCAACACCTCTTCCACAGCAGGGTGTTGATTTCAATACCACATGTCAGTAATAATCAATCTGGGTTTATTTCAAGGTTAACTAGAGGAATTTTATTGCTTTTGAGTAGAGAATTAATGTTACAGAGCAGAAATAGCATATCCACTCAAAGCAAAAGTGCTTTGGCCTCTGGAGTTAATGGAGAGTCCTCAGCAATCTGTGACAGATATTGCTAATCTTTTGCCTAAAATTAAAATAATGTAGAAATAATTTCACACCCAAATCAGCAAATGGGGTTTGCCCCTTTCTCTGTTTTTTGGGGTTTTTTTTCTCAGCTTTGGGAGATGTTTACTCTGACCAACTGGATTCAAAGCTTGTCTTAATATTTAACTTATATTAAAAACTTTGCGAGTATTTATGCAGTGTTTTCAGCAAGTCCAACAAGTTGGCTCCTGATCTTATATGATCCTGATATACACAGTAGCTTAACAGAGCTCTGTTTGTACAGGCAGGAGCACAACTCTCTGATTTTGTACTCCTGCAAATCAGTCTGAATCGCTGCACAATCCTGTCCACCTTGTTCGTGCTTAGGTACACTGGTTGCATTTCTGAGAGTGAAAGCAGAGAAACTTCTGTTTCAATGCTTTATCTGAACCCCAGACAGAAAAAACACCTGCAATTTGTATTTCATAAGGGCCACTACTTCCCATTTCTGCCTCCACAATCACATCAGAAGGGAAGGTTTTTTCCAGTAATGGGCCATCTGACAGACTTATCAGGAAACTTCAAGCACATCGTTAACATTTTCTACCAGAGAAGCCTTGACAGTGTCTGTGCTCATTCATCTTTTTCCTTCACCCCACACCCAATTCATCAAACTGAATACTCATTCTGTTAAGCTCCTGATGAAAAACAGGGACAGCCCAGGTTGCTTCAGGAAAAAGTCTTAAATCCATTTGTAACCTGAATGAAGAAAAGGATGTTTTGTTTGAGGAGTTAACAAGTGAGGGAACATTCCAGACACTCTGAAAGAACCTACCAGTCTTTGGTTATGCAAGCTGAGAGCATCCCAGTCAAATCAAAAAAGATCATCCTTGTCATCTGTTGTTGACATGCCTGACAAAGTGATACCTATATTTTCACAAACATCTAATGTGACAGAGATTTTCAGAGAGAGATTTACTGGGACTGATTGCAGAACAGGGTAAGAGACTTGTAATATTACAAAATTTCCTACTCCTTTTCCATAATACAGCTGTATTTTCAATGTTAAGTGGAGCCAAATGCTACTCAAGGAGCATCTGCCTCGCTAAATATAAGAGCCCCAAGTGGTTGATGGCCTTTTGTATTGTATTGATCATGTCTGTGTTTGCCTACTGTAAGTGATAAGGGTAAAAATGTAGTAAATATTAAGCATATAAGGTGAAGAGGGGAGGGAAAGGTGGTTCATTAGAAGATTTTGTTTTAAATTAAATCTTTTTAGAGGAAGTGCTGATGAAGTAGATCTCCATGTGACAAGACGGTTTGGGACTTGGTTCAAGTAATAGCTGACTTTTTTTTTTTTTTTTTTTACTAGTAGTAGTAGTCATTGTGCTAATAGTACTTCAGTCTTTTGGTTTGTTCTTGTTCTGGTTTGGTTTGAAGTCAATTGTGTCCCTTTCTTAGTCTAATACCAAATCAGACATTCTCTATGTAAATAGTGCAGCCAAAATGCTTGTAAGGAAAGCAGCAAAACTCACTTTCCTTCCTACAGTGTTATCTTTCTCCTCTTCACAGTCAGTCATAGACTGAAAAGAACTTGTGTCCCAGAAAAGATGGAAGAATTTTATGTGTGCCATAATATTAAACATCCTTCTAATATTATAATAACATTTGGAGAAATTCCTGTGACACTGGATGACTTCTAAATGAGTTTGTTTTTTTTTTAAGAGCTTTCATAAATGACCATTCAGCCATTATCAAAAACTGAATACCTGTGTGTGCCATGAATTTGGTGCGCTGCAAAATTGATGGCTTTTATTGACTGATAGACTACATGATTGAAAAATGTAATTCTTTGCATAAGAAAACTTTAGGGTTCAGGTTTCCTATTTGGAGATTGAGCTGTAGTGCTAATAAAAGAGAACTTTACAGAAGAATTTCCTCTTTGGCTTTATGGAATCAGCAGAAACCAAGAGCCAAGCCCTGTTATGGTGGCTGGCATAATTTCCATGACAAAACAAAAGTTTTGAGCACTCCCTCAGAAGCTGCCTGAACCCTTGAGCTTAATTAGCAAAGTAATTGGTCTCTGGTTCAGATGGAAGAACTTGGTATGGTAGAGATGCAGCATGGCAGAGATGACGTTTAAATCAGGTTTCCTAAATATGCACATTTAGAGTACTTAATTGACTGAAAATAATTATTCTGTGCTGTATAATTATGTTGTGGCAGAGACCAAGGCTTCTAAACATCTTAAAGGCAAATGTTTACAGGCCCAGAATTAAGACATTATTCTCTCCTAAAACATACAGCAAAACAACAGAAGTGTTTTATCTCCATCATGAAGTCTTTGCATCAGACTTGAGGCTATATTTAAGATCTTCTCATTGTTTTCTTCCTCTAATTTTCTACCCTTCCTCATGCCATTTTAGTTTGGCAATACAGATGTAAATAGACTTCAAATCATGGCTGGTAATGAGGATTAAAATCCCTGTATGACATGAGTGGCTTCAGCTAGAGCAGATTATCTAAATCCACTCGAGTGAGAATTTCAGGTGTCAAAGAAGTAGGCATCTCCTTCACTTGGCTGTTGAAGGTGGATGATGGGACAATATCTCTTTGAATGCTCATCTGTGAAACAGACCAGTTTTAAAGAGAGAAATTTGTTTTCCTCCTATTTGAGAATTTTATCTTAACCCTGGCTGGGGGAGCATATTGCAGTGTGAGTGCATTCTTCTCCCCTGAGGGAGAAAAGCCAGTTGGGAGCACCAAGCACACTTGTATTTTGGAAAAAAAGAAGGAAAAAAAGAAGGAAAAAAAAATTAAGTACCAACTAGAAATCTGACTTTCCCAGCTATCCCCCTCATATAACACTGCTGTTTATTTTCAAAAGTATCAGCAACACAAAACAGTGTTTCTCCACAAAGGTGTTGCCTCTATAAAGGGTTCATCAGGTCTTGTATCCTCTACCTGGATGCTTAGGGAGAAGCACATTGTGTGGAACAGTGATATTTTCAACTTGCTTTCCAGAAACAACAGGAACCAAATCTTTCCAGCTGGAAATCTTTCACTGCCTCTAGTAGTGTTTCCCAGCAGTTACATTTATGTGGACCATATCATTCTTACTCCTGAAAGTTTTTTGGTGTGATTTGCAAGAAAGACCCACCTTGTATGTAATGAGCCTCATGTTCTGCCCATCAGGAGATACTGAATCCATGGAAATAGGGCTGCCTCTGCTTAGGATGGATGCAGAGGGATCTGCATGCTCTCCTCATGTTAAGAGGAGGAAATTAGCAGACGGAGCAGTGGGAACTGCAGATGAGGCTGTGTTCTAGGTTAGCGTTATTATGTTATCAACATGAAGCATTGAGCCCTCCCAACAGGGAGATAGATGTAGAAGTGCTGAAACTCTCTAAAACCCCTCAGGCGCAGAAACATCTGGAACTCCACTAACAACGAGATGAGAGAACTGCAACATTGACAACCTTTTTAAATAGACAAGGATTGACATAGCAGAGGAAAAACTGATTTATTCTTTTGATTAATAATAAATCTTGTTGCCCTTTCAGGAGACATCTTTAATTCTTAAAATTTATCACATATCTTAGATAATAGAATACCCCAAATATAGCCCATTAGCATTAAACACTGGAGAACATCAGCAGAACAGGCTTTTGTATGTGTAGAAAAAAACGGGAGACAGATTTGATAAATTATTGGTCATGGAGAATTTGAGCAGCCCGTCTTCTCCATTCTCAAATGCGATAAATTTTTTAAGATCAGAGTGTATGTCAAATGGAGTTCATAAAGTGGAAAATGACACTATTTACTTTCATCAAATAAAATGCTGTCAAAATTTATGGCTCTGCACCTCAGAAATCTGTTTGAATGCTACTGTTATTTTGTGTAAATCTTTAGCAACCCAAGCTAATAGGGCTATAAACTAAGTTATGCCAGCAGAAGTTCCTAATAAAATAAATTTAAAAATCTTAAATCCATAAACTGAAATAATACTCTAAGTTTTTGACTGCTATGTAAGGGGAAATGTAAGCTTATAATTAGAAGAGATGGGAATGTCATCTAAAGCCAGCTGAGAAACTTGACCTGTGTCTTGACCATCATACACCTTGAAATGAGATGTAATGGCTTTAACCATCTTTACATGCAGATAACCACATGTAAAGGTAATAAAAATGGTCCTGATCCAGTGTTGCCAACATGGTATTTAATTGCAGTGTCAGCTGGATTTCTTTAATATTTACATAGAAATCCCTCGAGCAGTAACATGTACTGCATCCCTGTTTCAACTACACCGAGGCAAATTGGACCTATGAGTCTCCAGTCTCATATTTCCAACTAAAATGATCATTAATACTGTGATTATTTAGACAATCATCTTTAGATCCAACACCAAACTTATTTTTCATGCTTTTTTTTCAACTCTCCCCAGTGTCAGGCGATCACAATTGCCTGTCTCAAACACTCTTAAGATCACAAATTCCCAAAGTGTGTCAAGTAAAGATCACCCCGAGTTATGGGATAGCTGTGGTGGATATCTGAGACCACCAAAGCTGCCTCCCCTGATCTCCTACCTTTCCCCTGACCCAAATATGCCTCCATGGTTCCTAAAAAAAGAAGTGTAAGTTACGCCATTGAATGGGAGCTTGAGATAAGAGATAAGATAAAGATGTTAGTATTGTTTGAGTGTTATCTCAGACCTAGGAGAAGGTAAACAAAGCTGGGGGAACACTAATATTGGATACAAAGAATCCTCAAGGAAAGACAACTCAGCAACTGCGCCGAAATCAGCCAATTCCAGCAGGAGGAGAACACAACTCATCCACTCAACACAAGAAACCCACCAACATAAAAGGAGAGAAAGACTGAGCACATGATTAACTAACATTAGAAGCAAGAGAATCATTTAAACAACATAATAAGAGAATTGTGTAGCGAATGAGGATCAATTCCTTTGTTAGCTAATATAAAAATTGTGACGGTTCCAATGACCTTGTGATCTACAACACCTCTGAGGTCTGGAAATGGATACGTCTACTGCAGATATGTTTTTTGAATGAGGCTTGGATGCTCTTGTGATAGTAGAAACTGTGAAATAACTCCCCTGTAATAGGGCCAATGTACAGTGGTGGCACTTGTCCTCTGCATCTGTCCACAGATCCCCTTGTTGCATTGAATGGAAGAATCCAGTTTGAATACAGATTCATCTAGTTAAAAATCTGAGGTGTAGAATTAACACCTTTGTCAGTAATATTCTGATTTCCCTTGACAGATGCAGTAGTCTGGTAAAACATCAGTAGAAGTCTCAGTTAAAAAATTGTGCCCTATATCAGAAGGATAACTAAAAAATATAGTCATCCATACTTGTGAGGGATTTAACTACAAAGATAGCCAATGCTCTCTGATGTTTCTTCTATAAAGTAAAGCTCCGAGCAGCTGGAAATCCTTAAAGGGCTAAATGGTGACTTGCCTGGGTTTTTTTCCTACCTGACTCTGACTCTATCTCCTATTTCTTGCCTCCAGTCTGTAGTCAGAGCATTTACCCACTAAGTGAGCAAAAAGCATCAGGCTGGATTCTGTGACCTGACCTTCCCTCCAGTAATGTATATTGAACTGCTACAAGCCCAGAAATGAAACACCACTTGGCCAAGAGGCAACAGAAGGGAGACAATGAATGCAACAACTTTCAGTGCAGTCTCCAGCAGCAATAGCTTCCCGTGATGTTAAACATGAACCAAAGCCAAGTTAGGAAACACGTTGGGTTTTTTTTTTTTTCCTCTTAAAACAGTTTGGACTGAGTCCCATTATCTTTTTCCGTGCTCTAGCTAGGAATTCTCAGTTAGCATTCCTGCTAGAGGATCTATAATACCTGCACTTCCTACTGCTGAAGAGTCTGGGCAGAGATGAGCCACAAGCTCAACCCCCACATAAACACACAAATTCATCTTTAAACTCCCTCTCTAATTTGAGTGGTAATCAGCGTGGGTAGTTACCATCTGATAATTATCTGGCATTGAGATGTTGTTAGCCAGATTTCTCCCATTTCAGGACGCTTCATAGAGTTGCGTGATGACAGGAGAAGGATGAGAGCCAATCGTGAGCACCAGAGTGCACAACATTCCCTCTAAAAAGGAGTCTGACACGTAGCGGCAATGCAACAGGGTGTGGAATCTCAAGTGTGAGCAAATGAGGTTGGGTCCAGAAAATATGGGCCTGTGTGATCACACAGCTTACACATTACACCAAACAGATTGCTGCCATTAATATTTATACACGGAAACTTGAGATCTGTGACTCAAATAAGGACAGCAAGTTTATAATAAATCACTGCGCTGTTTATAGTTCTGCAAAAGAAAAGTAAATGAAACGTCTCCTCTCCATGCACAATCTTTGACAATAATTATACTTAAGAATGAACATCCTGCAAGCTTTTGTAAACTAATGCCATGCAATAAGGACTTTTCTGGTTTATGTTGGGATTAAAACTCAGCTTTCTGTGGTGAACCTTCTCAGCAGCACTTGAGATTGAGACAGGGGAAGACTCAAAGCCTAATTTATCAGACTATAATCATGAGAAGAAATTCAAGATGCAGAGGGCTATTAACTTGACCTGTCCATACACTGTTATAATGGGCTTCATGCCCTTGCTTCAGTAACGGACAGGAGTGTTTAATATAATCTCTTATTTCTCAAAACCAAAGCCATCCATGCTGAAATTAGTATGGCTTTTTGCTCTGTGAAAGCCCTGGCACGGTACAGGAATAAAAGAATGCTGTCACAGGTGTATATAACAGCCCTTGCTCAGCTGATGCTTGTCCTCATCCACAAAGCTCACCAACAGATGTATGGAGCAAACATTGCCTTCTTTTTGTAGTCCAGGGTGTTCTCATGAATACCTCACAAAATGTGAAACTGTATCTTTTCATCTTATTAGTGTTTGCAGAAAATTATTTTTGCAATTATCAGATGTTTCAGCTTCACTCTGCCATTTAATCAACTACAAACACAGCTTATTGCTTGATGTGTTCAAGTGCCATGAACATTATCCCTTAAATAGAACATGTTCTGTTTTATGGTTTAATTAGTTACTGCTAAAAGACATTATCTTATTGCATTCATGCTTGTCTAGATTTTCTATTTGCTGTAATTGGCAGATAAAATACAGGTATAGCAGAAATCAAGTGTATATAATTTCATGCATTGTAAAAATTTGCAAATAAAGATGTTTTGAGGGTAATGAAAGGCTATGAACTGGTTTAGAAGAAATTAGCAGGCTCTGATGTTATCTTTGAGCACAAAGGTGGAGGCAAAGCAAGGAACATTTTGGTGTGTTTGTTGTTTTTTTTTTAATTACAGCAAGGCAACTGCTCAGAAGTACAATGTGTTGGCACCCACTTCATTTCTCAAACTCCTATGAAGATGTGTGAAAGGGAGACAGTCTGCTCTTATTTCAATGATGGAACACAATAGGTAGGATTCTCTGCAGTGTTTTGCTGGTTGTATCTAAATCTGCTCCAGCCAGTTTCAGGAGAGGAGTCAGGCTTCAATAGTCTTGTCCATCAAAGTGGCTGCGTGTCTGCTGCTACCACAACAGCGTGCATAGCTTGCAATTGCAGTGTCACACTCACCAGGCACGGCAAAGCTGGGAATGCAAACACTTCTCTGCTTCTGCTAGAGGTGATGTCTCCATTGCAATAGTTCCTACATGTTGTGCTTAAATATAATTGCAACTTAGCTCAGCTGGTCAAAGTGGAACACAGACTTAGCTCAATTGTCCTCTGTACTGCAGTCTTAGGGGAATCCATGGTCTCTTTGTCATCCTTGCAGAAGGCAATTTAAAATAAGCTGGTTTTCAGTAAATGAAATTCATGTAACAGTGACCCACGTCCCCACTGGAAAATCTAGACATAATGAAACTCAGAGATGGAGGAAAACCAATTCTGGATGGGCATCTTTGAGAATTGCTATACCTAGAAATTGTTATAACCAGAAATGCTTTCTGGAATACAACAGCATCCTAGATGCCTGAAACTTGCTGCAACTGCAGTGCATTAATAATGTTTAGGATATCAATTCAGCAAACATGCATTGAGACTTGAAGGATGTAGATGTATTCTTCATCACCGAAGTCTGAAAATACAGCTGGGCAAATTCTTTTCAGAAGATAAAAAAGCTAAAAAATGTGATTTCATGAATTTTTGGGCTGAAGTTGACAAAATGTTTTGAGGAAAAAATTGTAGGCTGTAACATCAAAGTACTTCAATGTTTTCTAAAGTAGAGTTTTCCACTTTTTACTTGGGAGTGCTGTTCATAATTCAAAATGGGAAAAAAAATCAACAATCTGAAGCCCTAGGAGAACTAATTTACTTTAAATCTTGCCAACATGTTATGAATACACTCCACTCTTTCCTTCTGGATTTTTGGTTTAATAAAAATTTGTTTTCTTTCTGCCCAAACCAACGCTTTCTTTTTTATTTCACCACCACCACATTATTTCACACTCTGTTCTCTTTTTCCATTCATTTCCACTGTCTTCATGTTGTGGCCAGGACATAGTAGAGTTTCAAAGCCTACCAAGTCACATATGAAAGTCAAATATGCTAATGCTAACACTAATAATTTTAAGACATTTGCAGCCAGGATTAAAATGCAGCAATTTCTTTGACGGATGAAAAAAAGGCTGATCAATCCCCACAGCCAAGCTTAGACCAGGAGCTTTTTTTTAGGAGATTTTACTCAGCAATATTCTCTTGCACAGGCAGGCTGGAGACATTCCTTGCACTGATTTGCTCTCTGTCCCTTTCCTCCCCCAGCTTCCTCCCAGCTCATATCCCAGCTCATGTCTGGCTGCAGCGGCCGTGTTCTTGTAAGGCTACATTTGTCACTCTCTGCCCACCTACTGGACTTGCTTCTCTAGTAACAACTGAGTTATTAATAAGAGTCATCTGGGGAGGCACAACTCATCCCTGCTCCCTGTTCTGGGAATTCACTGGAGAATAACATCCGTAACCAGACCTTCCAGAACATGCACGGTACTTGAACGGTACTCCTTGCATACATTTTTCTCTCCCACAGGCATGCTGTTGACCTTCAAAATCTAGATTATTTATCTCATTTCAGACTAGTTCTGCATGCCATTGATTTTGTTATGTAGGAGAATTCTATCACTGTAGTTCTGATGTAGGAAATACCTTTTATTCCCTTCCAAAAAGAAAAAAATCAGATGGGGATGTTTGAGAGCTTAATGAAATAATTAAAATAATCCTTAAATTAAAACATTTTACAACTCTGCAAAAAGAAAAAGATAATAAAAAGCAATGAAGAATACATTAATTGGAATATTCTAATTTGAAATGTATTACTCTTGCAAATTTTGACAAATCATATTGTAGACAAAATTAGCCAATATCTTATCCAATTATAATAACCATGGATTACAAGGTTAAGGGTGTGAAATCCCTTACAATCTCTGTTGTGTTCCTGGGTATATTTATTTCTATTACTTAAATCTGAGAACTAAAATGCACTGAGCTTATTAAATACCACTAAATAAACTGCATAGGGATAAAGGGGAGATGTGCTAGACAATAAAAAACCCTAGAATCTCTTCCCAGGTCTTTCAGGCCTTTCATACAAATCATAATCTGTGGTTTAATGAGAAAATCTGTTCAGGATCGATATCCTGTATAGGAAGAAATGCTGTAGAAAGTACTTTTGCTCCTGATGCAAATCCATTTCTTTCTTCTATCATTGGCATAGCTTTATTTTCTGTAATGAATTGATATTCATGTTGTGTTATTTATCTAGTGCATCAATTCCAATGCTTTCATTGCCTGGCTTAACTCAGATTTCCAGGAGCATCTATTGGACACCCAGACCATAGAAAGGGGTTTCAGAGAGGCACTTTGCAGAAGATCCTCAGAGGTTCTACCACAATTGTAAATGATTCTGGAAATTCCAAAGCCCCAAATTGACCACACCTTCTCTAATTCACCACACAAGCAGTCTCTTGAGTCTCAACAGCCACATGGTCACAGCATGCTTATTCTTCTATGCATCTTGTTTGGAAAACAACTTTATAAGCAAAACCTTACTTATGAAAATGTTCAGAAATATCAGGTATCAGAAACTCTGAATATCACTGCAACCAATGGCCCATGAATATGTAGAGAATCCCTTCTTGCTTTCAATTTCCATTGACACTTTGTCATGGGTTTGACATACTATACTCTCAAACCAGCATACACTTTATAGAGTAAATTTCATCAATACCCTCAGAAAGTCCCAATGGCAAAGCCACAGGCTTCAAACCACAAAACATTTCCAGTCTAGTGTCATTTACACAACTTCACCAAAGTCTTCTTCTGCTGATTAACTAGTGTATCACTTAAACCAGTCATTTAATAGTCCACAAAAGTGTGTAATAAAATGCTCTCCTGGCAATTATTGTAATTAGGCATACCTGTCATTTTAAATCTGATTCCACATACATCTCCAGAGATTTAAAAATTCAAGGTAGATCACCAAGTAGCTGGTTGAGTTAATTATTTGAATAATCTACAATTCAGACACTTAATATTATACCTACATATTCCCATGTGTGCCTGCATTTTCTGCTCACATCTGCAGAAGTTTGGCAACGCGAAAGGGAAGCTTTGCTGTGGGTTGTAACAGTACAAGAAAAGGGCATTGTTAATCCATTGCTGCTCTGGATTCTTCTGTCCCCAGATGAAATGGGTTGGCATGAAGAGTCACGTGGATCTGGGCAGTCAGACCAAGGCACAAAATCAAGAGTTGAGACACTTAAGCTAGGTAAAGTTGAACAAACAAATTTAATCTCGACTTGTCTCTTTTAGAGCTGTGTGGTGGTTTGACCCTGGCTGGATGCCAGGTGCCCACCAAAGCTCCTCTTTCACTCTCCCTCTTCAAATAGATGGGGGAAGAGAATTTTTTTTTAAAAGCTTATGGGTCAGGAAAAGGAGATCTGTTGGACATGGTGGAAGCTGCTGGCAGCTTCCCAGAGAACCTATCCCTGTAGCCCTGCCCCACCCAGCAAAAAAATTATCAAGCAAACCCAATAAACAGTGAAAATAAAAGGAGCCTGTGTCTTAGTTACAATTCCTAAGAACAAATCCAAGATCCCCTCAGGTTTCAAGCAAAAAATTTTCAGTCTACTGGTAGAAACTGGAATTAAAACGTGCTCAGAAGCATATGAGAGCAACCACCTAAAGCATTTAAAGGAGCTCAGTGAGACCATTACTGTACTCTCTTTTTTAATGGTCTACACTCTAATACCTCCTTCTAGGGAGGAGAGCTGATGGCCTACACCAGTTAACCTAATAAACATATGCACTGCTCAGTCTGCTCAAGGAAGAAACAAGCTAAATGCCCACAAAGTCTGCTTTTTTTCTGAGAAAACATGGATAGGGGAATAGCACTTAGAGATGAAGGGCATGAAGGACACAGAGATTTTGGATTATACAAATTAGGAATATGCTGCCTGGCAGACCTGGTGCAGGCTCTGCTGTGACTCAACTACTGCTAGAGTTGAGCAACGTCAAAAACACTGAAAGAGCTATTGGCAGTCTCACTTGAAAACTTCAGTGTCCTTCCTCTTCCTCACTCTTCTTCCTCCTCTTACGTGCAGGGGAATCAGACCTGCCTTTCCCTCCAGGGAGGGATCGTTGAGATCAGGAACAGGCAAGGCAGCCCCTGAACTGTAATGAGAATCTTTGAGCAGAAGGTACAAGATAGCAGGGGGAGAATGAATCCCTTGAAATGAAGGGAACAAATAAGAATGCAAATCTATTCAAGACATAGAAACAGTAGTCCTCATGATCTCTGTTGAGGAGGAAGAAGACAGCTGACCTGTGATCTGTAAATTCTAGAGGTTGCTGCTTATCCTTAATCTTCCCTTTCTTTAAGCATTTCCAAAATAAGATATGAAGGGAGACTGCAGTTTTCTCCCACATAATAAAGGTAGTAAAACATGATATTCATAAAGGTCACTGTGCCTTAGCAGAGGAGGAGGGATGGATTTCTATTACTGGATTTCTCTCTTCTGTCTGCTTCTGTATGAATCACATGCTGACGTAATTTGAACTTAGAGGACACTTGATAAAAAGATAAAAGATTTGTTTACCCCACTGTGCTTGCAGACTACACTGACAGAGGCACTGCTATTTAGAGAGAGGTGGGTGATGCAACCCACCTCTGCAGATTCTGGGAAGTGCTCAGGAACTTTGAAGGGGTTGCTAACATCATGAGACTCTCCCCTCCTTTGTGCCTCTTGGGGCTGGGAGCAGAGAATATGTCTGCCACAACCTGGAGTGCACTTTTCCTGATCTTGTGCACCAACAGGGAGGAGAAGTGCTAGCCTGGGAAACTGCAGAGGGTTCATCCCATCCTCAGATTGTTTACATGCATCCTTTGCAATGTGCCTAATCCTTGAGAAAGTGGGTGCCTGTAAGAATCCAGCCCTTCCTCACTACAGAGCAAAAAGACTGTCTTTTAAGTTGCCATATGTGAAGCTGTATTTTTTAACAAGCGTCTAGCATACAATTTTTCCAAGTGGTGATGTGCAGCAGGCAGTTCATTAAGATGTATCTTCATCTAATTGAGTGTTTTCCACTTACAGTATCATTTGGCCAAAAGCCAAATAAGAACTTACGAGGTAAGGTACGTGTCATGTTCAGCACATCCCAAATCCTGCAATACACCCACAGAACTACAGATTGCAGGGACTGATATGAGCTTAGGAGATGGCCTCAAACTGAATTTTGATGATCTGCATTTTCATTGCCATCTGATGCACTCCTGAGGCTGCAGTCACATGGCTCCAATCAAAGGAAGTCTTTGCTAATGTAAATTTATTTTGTGTCAATAGTAGTAGATAAGAATAATACACATAGCACCTTCTATTGAAACCATATGTTAAATTAGGTTCATATTTTAATAAAAACGTACATCTCTAAGGAGAAATATGAACAGTAAAGGTATTGTTTAGCACAAAAAAGGTTGGAGAAATTATGGATGCCACCGTATAAATGGTAGTTCAGGGAAGTTCACTGAGCCTGAAACGTTGCAGCACTCTAAGTTTAACCCCTGACCCCTGGAAGGTGCATTCTTTACAGTTACTATATATCCATGAAAAATTGTGTTTTCTGTGGAAAGCATGACTGGCTTCTTGTTGCATCTTTATGTTCTCTTTCCTGTAGAGAAAAGGAAATAGAGACTCCCAGGTTAAGATTTTGAAAACAGTCAGCAAGGGTCTGGTCTGATCCTGCGGAAGCAAACAGAATCCCTACATCAGATTTCTGGAAGGGATTTGAGCTGTGTCTGCACTGGAGGGTTTAGAAAACACTGTCCTGCTGTTTGCAATCATGCCTGTACAAAATAATTACCTATATTTTATGTTCTACGTGTTGTTTCACATTTGTAAAATGATCAGGAATTTACCATTAGAAAAGCCTGACTTGTATTTTCCAAAATGGGAAAGAAACCATCTAAAACAAAACATGTCTGAATTAAATAATATTTCAAATTTCTATTTGTCTGGGTATTCAATTGATAGATAGTCAGGCTTACAAAGTCAAACACTCATTTGCATATGTCTGCACAGCTAAATCCCATCAATGCCAGCTTTTCAGGGTCCTTGCTCAAGGAGCTCAAGGCTTTTTCCTGATTCCCAGAAAGGTGACTCTCAAGCAGGGCCCAGTGCACTCCTATTTTCCATAACTAATGCCTTCAAGTTGACAGCCTAACATCTTTGAAAACAAGGATTCCATCTTTTTTTTTCACAGCAGTTGCTAATGTAGTTCTAGTCTGTATAAGAATATGACGTCCAATAACGTTTATTACAGTATAAATTTTGAGGTACAGAAAAACTTGTGAGGAATAAAATCTGTTCCTTTGCTTCTGATCAAGCACAAAATACCTATTATGTACTTCCACCTTTTCTGTGTGCCAGGCTATCCTTTGCTTCCAGATTTCCCTTCAAAATTATGCATGCAATTCCCAAATAATGTGACAGAAAACTGTCAGCTCAATGGGAATCAATGAGCAAGGAAAAGATATCAGTCTCAATGGGAGCAAAAGATCTGATAGGAAAAAATGATAGCTCTGTTTCTCAAAAAGGCCAAAAGGGAAATCAATGGTACAGTTAAAAGAACACTGTGCAGAGGAACTAGACCAGTCTTTAACAACTTATTTTTTGCCACCTTGTTCCCCCGCACCCTCCAGAAAAAAAACCCCATAATCTATTTTAAGTGTCCCTTGGACAAATAAATATTTCAGTCTTCCCAAATGAGGGATGTGATCATCTGAAGCAGTTCTGTTGCTAAGAAACTTGCTAACATTAAAGCCAGGACAATGTATTAATCAGCATCCTGCATTTGTTAAGGTAACCTCCCAGTGTACTGTGCCTTCTGTGCTCTGGTGAATTGGCTGGAGGTTGAAGTTAATAAACCGATTCCATGCTCTGAAGAGTTTGCAAACAGAAAAGTAAACATTTCACCTCATCACAAGCTCCCAACAACAGGGCTGGCTGGGTCAGTGAAGAGAAGCTCTGGTTTCTCGTAATAGGGAGTTCACCCAAAGTGAACAGTATTGAAAAATACGTGGTAGTTATTTCAGGGATCTTACACTAAACAGTCCCACTAAACTTAAGTGTTCTTTGCTCATCTGTAAATGGACAGAGCTCCATGCAGTTCATCCAATCACCTATGTTTATAAAGAATGTAACTTTTAAAACCAGAGTATTGAATTGCAGAAATAATGAAAATGCATATCATGGGCTGCATAAAAATTTTGCTGAAAGGTAATACAGTTTCCCCTTATAGTACTGATTACTGTGTCACAGGTTCAATGAGTTAAATTATGCATGCTTGAATAAGTGGCAACTGATTTTTCTAGAGAATAGTAGGATACTGGACTTTTAAGACTGCAGAGTTCACTTGTGTAAGTCCATAACTGGAGAAAAGCACTGGGGGTTAGTAACCTGAGCACAGGACTGGTTACCAGGAGTGCTTGGTAAAGGTATATTTGCACAAATTTTACAATTTTTCTCTTAGATGGAGTGGGAGATAATAAAGGCATTGTGAACAAAAAAAGTATTGAGAGTAATGCATTTCAGTCCACATAGATTTTTCCAAGAGAACACTGACGTTCTTGAATTGGCTGAAATTTGGACCCATTTCCAATTATTTCCTGTTAGTAAAGTATTGTATTTCTCTGAGACTGATACACACTGACCTCTACTCCTGCCTCAACATATGGTGTCCTTTTTCCATAGAAACTCAGTAGCGGCAGAATACCTTGTGATTGATCTCCTTTTAATGTTAACAAGCAAAGAACATGCCATTAATAAAATCCAAAGTATGAAAATCTATCTGTCACCAGTATGATGAATCTAGCCCATAATTCCACAAATCAAATCCCTCTGTGAAAGCAATGCCTGTTCACAGATCAATTTGTGGATTCAGAGTAAATCAAAAATGAACTGCCCAGAAGCTAAACATTGAGACCATCTAATTTAAAAAAGATTCTAGTTGCTAGGTCAGATTATCCACACAGAGTTAGTGTAAGGCATGCTTATAACTACAGCTGCAGATTGGAATCACTATTTTAAACACTATTTCTAGCTGAAAGTGGGTACTTGGCAAAGCTGTGCAAATGAGCCATCACATAAGGAGTGAGCTGGATGTGAACGTTTGATGTACTCCCAAGTTACAAGTTACTATGGCTGATTTTTTTCTTGTTGTTTTTACAGATAAAGACATTGGAAATATTGCCTTAATTTCTGGGGGAGAAAAAAGGGACAATCTGCAATAAAGAATCCTTTAACCCCTAAGCTGATCACAAGTATTCAGTCATTTTTCACCCTTCTTGTGCAATGGCTTTCTTTATGTGTGAACATGAAGAATTAAATCCAGGAGATGCAAAGGTGGATCGTGTTTTCCGATGGCTTTCCCTATTCACACCAGGCAGAATTTGGGTTCCCAGGAAGCTATACTTAGGCTGCCTAAATAGTGCAGGAAGAAAAGTGTAAAACTGAAAGCAGTTTTACAACTTTGCTTTTAAGAATTAGTTTTTGGAAACAGTGTCTTGTGTTTGTTTCAGAAACTCTTTCATATAAAACTTAGAGTTATTTCCATGAGGACAGACAATACTTGCCCCTTTGCCACCTGGGTGCTCTGCCTGCTATGCCACTGTCTGCTTCCTCTCTTGCTACAGTCAGTCCGTGGGACTTGAATTCCCTTCCGCTAGAAGGAAATTTTCAGCAGCTCAGCAACTCCAGCTCAAACGACCTCTTGCCGGGTGATCAGGGAATTTTCCAAAGGGACAGCTCTCCTCCTCCCCTCTCGAGGGTGTATCTTTGTCAACAGCTCTAACCTCTACACTGCTACAGAAATGATGAACTAAATGTCCAGCTTTTGAAGAAAAAAGGTGGAGGCCGGTGTCTTATCCTAAGCATGGGATAGTTTTTCTTCTTTCTACCTTTGCAGATCCATGTGATAGGAAAATGTTTTTCTGTCAATCCCCTCTCCACGGGGTCTGGTTAGATGGTATAAGCATTCCTTATTTATGCTGCATAGTCCCAGCCAAGCCATGACTTTCCATAGTGTGTGTGTGCAACACCCAGGGCACCCTGTAGATCATCGCACATGGTTCAAGCTGAGCTGTATCAAAACACACAGGGAAAATTCTGTCCACTCACTGTGGTGATGAACCCCAGGATGTTTGCCGGACTTGGCAATGCCTCTGGCACTTTTGAGCATGAAGTGCCACTGGCTGAGAGGAAAGAGCTGGCAGGAAGGCAGGAAACAGCACTCTGCCTTCTCTAATGGTCACCATATTTTGTTCACTTTTGTCTGCAGAAACCACTTAATTCAATATGGATACACAGCTAAGAGCAATAGGCAGTCAGAATTATATTTTACAGGTCAGGCATCAGTAGAACTGAACACTTACATAACTCCATGAGGTTTTTACACTTCAGTCTGTGCTTGCCAGAAACGAAGAGCAGGATAACCTCCAAAATGGAAAGCCAGTGTCCAGTTCAACCCTTAGAATCTGGCAGAAAAATAGTAAAGTTTGTGCTGGTAAAAACCATCTGCTAGAGAAAAGAGGACTAAGGCAGTGGAAAGGAAAGCTGAGCCCTCAGAAGCAGCTTTTTGAGCGTCCAGCAGAGCAAAAAACATTAAGGAAAATCTTTTACTATCACTAATAAACAACAAACACAGGTAACCAGGGAAATGCAGGGATTGATAGAGAAAAGTGGGTACGAAGACAATAACCTTGTAGATAAAACACTAACCTCGTGTCAGTAAGGGAATACAAGGTACAGCCTTAGCAAACCACCAGTGAAAATGAAACCAGGCCTGAACAAGCTGAGAGGACAAATAAAAGCTTCTGCAGTCATATAAAGCAGTAATCTTGCTGAGCGAACACTGTAGGCTTTGAAAGACAGGGCAAGCATGCAGAACCAGAAATCTCAATGACTTCCTTACATCTATGCTCACCAGGGAGATGGGAGGAAGCAGGAATAATTTTGCTGCATATAAACAGGGCAGGAGAAAAATAACAAGCAAGTCAGGAAGGTATTGGAAGAATCAGAAAGGAATTAGATCGGTCAAAAAAACTCCAGATAACTTCAGGACTTGACAAAATAGGATATATTTAGTATTTTCACTGATGATAGCTAGGGACTAGACAGAAATTAATCTGACCTCCCTTCTTTTAAGATGTTAACAAGAGAGGAACCATAAAAAACAGTCCTTTACAAAAAGGTTCACAGATGTTTTCAAGTGAAATAATTTGCTGATTTTGCTCTTTATTAATAAGATACAAATTAACAATTTTGTTTCTTTAATAAGTAAATAATTATATCTCATCAAAATAAGCTTCAGAAGAATAGAGATTTTGTGTCCAAATGAAGTTCAGGTATTTTTCCCTCAACTGTTTGGCTGCTGTTGTTTCAGAAACCTGGTCTTTAACAACCAAACCTTCTTTCAACTGGAGACTGCAATGAAGTCACAAGTCCACAATGAGGACATCAAATTGTTGCTACAAAAACAAAAGCCATGACACAGATTCAATATCAGCAGTTTTCCAAGATTCAGAAGAGGGCAAGAAAGTGGAAATGCCAAATCTCACTTGAAATCATGTCCTTCATAAACAAGTATATGAAACAATGGAAGACAACATTATCACTGTTGACTGAGGACATTTGGATATTTTAATCTTGAGGCCCCACTAAAATGCATTAGCTGCCATGAAACATGACACAGCCCTACTTTGTCTTTTTGTGGGGGCAACATGAATATCATCAAATTTGTGCTTGAGTGCTACAAAAGAAATGTGCTTTGCACATTGGATCTTAGGTAGATATTTTCTCTGATACACTGATGACATTTTTTTGCACTTACATTGCAATAGGTGAGATTTTACCTTAAAATTTAGTTGCTACCAACATATGGCTTTATATTAATATCACATATTTAACTTAAAATGCATCTATGAGGACCAATTTGAAAATATGAACCAAGCACACCCTGACGGAAAATAAGGATAGACACAATCTTTATTTTTTTTCAAAATGTCTCACTTGCCTTTTAGTTGAATCACATTTTCAATAGGACTGAAAGAGTTCAATAGGACAAAAAGACTTCTGTCTTTTTTGTTTGTTACTAGCAAAACTGCCTGTATGAATTATTGCAAAATAGAATTTGAACATTACAAATAACATGGCTCTGTGTTCTTTCAGTCACCAAGGGTAGCAACTAACACTTTTAAATAAAGTTGCTCTAGTTGCTGCGCAAAACCTTGTAGCTTGGTTCTGTCCTTCTGTGTGACTTGTCTCAATTTGGTGGCTTTATGTGATGTGTGAAAACAGATGTATTAATCCAAAAGAAGGAAAAAAGCATTTGGGCAGGCATGTGAAGCAGTAAGCAGTATGATGTCTGCCCTGATGGACCACAGAATGGTCAGAAACAAGGTGGTGGAGAGCTACATCCCACCAAAACAGCACTTTTACCCAGGAATTAGAGCAGGTTGAGGAACTTTCCCTGCTAATGTTAAGGAATATTGGAGTGAAACAAATAATTGCTTCCTAGAAGATTTGTTGTGGTGCTAGAAAGACACCGTGAATGTTCACTTTTTCAGTACTAAAATTCTTACCACTCCCAGGATATCCTTCAGCCGCTTCATAATGATGGAAGAGACTGTACAGATTTACCTTCAGAAGCACCTTCATGCCATAAGTAAGTCCCTGAGAAAAATGGTTTCTCAACACTTCTGCTCCTATTTAAATATTTAAAGGCTTTTAGGAGTTTCAGTAAGGATGTGGTGAGCAAGAAAAAAGTTGTCTGCTGGGAACCATTCACACAGAGAGCCTCGTCCTTTCCCTTTTCTACATTTTTTTCTAACCAGTTTTGCAAGGATTTCAGCAGTAAAGCTCACTGGGTTTCAACAGGCTGGGCAGAGCATCCAGTGCCAGGCTTTGATGATTTTCATTTGTTTGATAGCTGTTCTCCACACTGCAGTAGTATATGCACTGCCAGATACTATTGGCACTTGGGTTTGAACTTTATCCTTATCATTTCATGGTCTAATCAGCATGGCAAGTAGCTGTGTGTCCATAACAAAACAACAAGTTATTATCATTATTGTTGCTGTTGTTATTATTATTACAATTATTATTATGATTATCATCATCATCATGGTTATCATTATTATAATTATCAACATAAAATGAGAAGCTGTTAAAAATGTTAGTCTAATTAAGCTGAGGAAAATGTTATTTCCTGAAATTGTTGGAATTCTTTACCAGTTTAAGCATGGGGTAAAACCCCCTCAATCTGAAGGCATGTTCTGCAGCTGCCGATTTGGCCAACCAGGCCGTTGGTGAATAGTCCAGGAATGTATTTTAGCATCTTATTACAGGAAAAAGAATACTCAGAATGTACACAGACTGGAAAACTTTATTCCATGTTCTATGCCCACTACTCATCTTGCTTTTCTGAGATTTGTTTGTTTGTCTGTTTTGTTTTGTTTTGTTTTGTTTTGTTTTGTTTTGGTTTTGTTTGGTTTGGTTTGGTTTGGTTTGGTTTTTTACCAGTTGCCCTCAAATCACAGAATCACAGAATCATTAGGTTTGGAAGGCATCTCTGGAGATCATCTGCTCCAATCCCCTTGCTGAGAGCGGAGTAGCCTAAAGCAGGTGATACAGGAACGTGTCCAGGTGCATGTTAAATGTCTCCAGAGAAGAAGTCTCCATGACCTCCCTGGGCAGCCGTTCCAGTGCTCTGCCACCCTCAATGTAAAGCAATTCTTCCTCATGTTGAGGTGGAACTTGTTGTGTTTTAGTTTATGGGCATTATTCCTTGTTCTGTCACTGGGCACCAATGGAAAGAGTCTGACACCATCCTCTTGGCACCAACCTTTCAGATATTTCAATGTATTGATGAGAAAATCTATTAATTGATGGTTTAGCTAGTACCTTAGATTTGCTGAGATCAAGTCTTAATTCACTAAACCAAATGGGTCCTAGTTTTGCAACATCCCAGGCTATATGCATAAAGTACATCTTTTTTTTCCTCCCGCTATGGCTACTTGAGGAATGAGCAACTTGACAAGCTTTGGAAAAGAGGCAAATCTATCAGAAACTTGAGTCTGCCTAGTCAGAAGTGACATAAAGTGACTCAGAGCCAGGCTCTGAGTCCTGGAGAGTATTTCTCCATTACAGCTGTGCTGACAAGATCCCATAAGAGCAAGTGTCAGATCTATGGCAGATGCAAAATCAACCAATGGATATATGGAGAGAATACAGCACATGGAAATGTGGTGAAACATTTTAACTATTAAATAAAAGGCCTGTGCAATCTATTTTAACATTTAATCTGCAGAAGGGTATTCAGCTGTACTAATTTCTCCCAAAGCTTTGCATTTAAGAGTATGTGTTTAACATTAAGTCAGACTTTCCAATGCCAAAAGCAAAAATTGACATGGTTTCCAGATGTAGATTTTAGTAGATCATGTCTCGGATAATTAAGGCCTGTCAGATCTGAGTGGGTTAGTAATTGAAGCTGTATAGAACACAATTTATTGTCAAACAATACCAGACCTTCAGTGAAAAACAGAAATCACATCTCTCTAACACAGGCTTTTCATTCTGGGAATAAGCTTGGAGGTATGGATTGAAACCATCAGATTTTCCTTCCAAATGGAAAAGTTAAAACAAATGAAAAGCAGTTCCCTGGAACATTCTTTATATGTGCTGTGTTATTTGTCTCCCCACATTACCATGTTTGCTTCTTGTTTTCTTCTGGAAAGCACATACAAATTACGCAGTTTCCCTAACCTACTCTACTTAGTCAGAGGAGACAGACCCGAACATCAACTGTTTGTATTCAGCTCACTGCTGCTCAAAATAGTTTATAGTTGAGAATAAACTGAACCATCAGAAATAGGATCTCAATCCTTTGAAATGTCAGCAGATCAAGTTCACTGCACAAGCAGGAGCTGAATTTTCAATCCAGAAGGCTGCATCATTGTCAAAAGCTCAAGATTATTTAGGTGAGTTGATTTACTAACATGGCAACTAACGAGATTTGTGCTCCAAAGTTTGATTTATACTTTGGATTCATCTTGTCAGACCAGCTGTAAATAATATCTGCTAAGAGCAACATTTTACATGGTCCATTTTCAGTTTGCTCAGATTGCTGAGAAGCCCACAGTAACTCATCTCAAGCATCAGACTCAAACTCTGCTTTGTCCTGGGCCACCATGTAGGAAAGCTAAAATAATACTTGCAAAGGGAATGTTGGGGGCTGGCAAGAACCTGACCCAGCACCTGCAAGGGCTAAGCAGGTCTCCCAGTTCAGGATACCTTTGTTTATCTCTTCACAAGCTGGACAGGCCCATGGAGGGAAAGAACCAGACCAGTGGCTGATCTCTCCACCATCTCTTCACTGACATCTAGGAGCAGGATTATCTAACACTGATAGTATTAATTCACTGAAACCAAGGGCAAGATGGTCCTTAACTACCATGAAGATTTAGCAGGTCTTTGGTTTTAACCTAAGGGAGAGAATAAAATGCACACAGACTTCTCTCAGTCTGCCAGACAAAAAAATAAAAAGAAAAGGTGACTTGGGCAACTTTGACACATCAGTGTTGAAGATAAATCAGAGAGCAGAGAAAGGCAAAAAAGGGCTTTGCTTTCCAAATCCTGTCAGGCAGCTTCACAAAGTTGTTCCTTCACAGCATTCACACCTTTAATCTTTTATTGTTGACTAAATCTGAATATCACAATGAAAAAAAAAAACCAAAACAAAACAAAGCAAAGACGTGTTGAAGAATCTTTTCATTTTTTCCTTTTATATTATAACTTTAAAAGTTGTTGGGAATATTAATGAATGAATAAAATAGAAACACATTTTAGAAAGAAGGCAGTGTGTTTTTATTAAGGTTTGGAAGTGCAAGTTGCAGTTCAGGTACATAACATGAAATTCAAGTAATGATCTGCAGGCAGCTTCCCACAGGGAAATCAGTGCCACCTATAACAAAGCCAGTTTGCTACATACTTTTCTGTCTTCAATGTGCTTGAAGTTCATCAGAGCACAAACAGAAAATGCAGCAAGGACAGACAAGATTCTGTAAATGGCAGCATTTTAAAAGGCTGCATGTCTCAGAACATGTCCCATTTCCTTTTGGATCCAGTGGCCAACTGGATTAAGCACAGGGAGTGTCTATGCTGCGTTTTCATACCTGCACTGGACTCAAGTTTCCATGAAGAGATTTCACATGACATCAACTTCATTTCAGGTGGCTTCGTTTCAGCAGTGGCCAGGACAGGTCCTGTATGCAGCTGCTGGATGCTGCCAAGCTGCAGCAACCCAAGACAGGAGGAGCTGTGTAACCTCTAAAGTCTGTCCCCATGTAATTAAAAGCAGAGCTGGGGCTCAGCTTCCCAGCATCTGCTCTGCAGCAACCCCACACCCCAAAACAGCTTCCCTAGCACAGCTCAAATCCTTAATACAAAGGAGTCATTGAAAAGCAAACCATTTTAATCTGTGGGATAGAAAGAGGTTCTGCAGCCTGGCAATGCTTGCTCTTTAGTATTGATTGAATGGTCATTTGTTATAATGATGGCTAAAACACTCAAGCAGATGCTACAAATATTGCTGTTTTGATTTATAAATGTAGAAAACTGTTTGTCTGCTTGCCACAGAAAATGCAAAACTTCACATCCTCTGCTCTCCAAACACAGTTGTCCAAGTAGATTTTCTGGGGTATTTTTCCTTTTGCATATTGATGTCTTAATAACAGAATATTTCACAGACCAATGGCAAATTTGTGAAGGCTAATGATGTGGTGCTTAGGTCTCCGCCTCCAGTGCTAGGGAAGATAATAACCCAGGATAACTCAGCAGGCTTGCTAGCTTACCATGTCAACAGGGAATGTTTATCCTGCACATGCAGGATCAGTTTTACCTCAAGAGGTTTGGCACAGAAGAGCTGATAAATTCACAGCATGTATTCAAAAGCTGCTTTCAGCAAAACATTTCCACTTTTATTCTGGCAATGCTCAGATGTGGCTGAAGAAATCTCCACAAAGTGAAAGAGGAGATGGGGCCAGGAAGTACAGATTAAAGAGAAATCATACCTGAACTGTGCTTGATTTTTCAGCTGCATCAGATATTAAGGGCTTGCTCTCTACACAGTGGAAGGAGGCAAATGAATATGGCTATAACATAGACAAGGTCTGGACAACAGTAATGAGGATGACTATAGCTAATAAAAGGGAGCAGTAGAAGTACAAGTAAGCAAATTAGCATATGGAAGGTAAAAGCACCATTTCATCATGACACACCGACAAAATTACCCCAGAAAATTGAATGTAGAGCTCTAATTGATGCAATTGAGAGAGACAGTGAAGCTAATCTGAGTACTTAATGACTATGACAGGAGCATCACAATGTAATTGCAATGTACTTTTTTGCCACAATGTATCATCACACCACCTCTGTTCCGCTGGAACAAATGCATTTATTTGAATAGAAGCACTTAGATCCCCAAATCCCTGTGTTTCATGACAAAACCTGCATGCCATCTGCCCTGTCAAGGAGCTGCAGTTTTGGATACCTGTGGCTGTAGCACAGTGTTTATCTTGGGATCCATTTCATATCTGTGCCTCTGCGCAGCCAAACTCATGAATTTAGTTAGTTGGTTAACTCAACTGGTCCAGAGAGAATTATGGGGGCTGTCCTGCAAGGAAATAATACTTATTCCCCAAATGCAGCCCCCATCATGTATTACAAAACTGCCTTATTTGAGATATTTGATGCCAAACCTCCTCAGTGAAGAGGGAAACTGATTTTTCCCTTTGCATCATTTAAACACTTCATCTATCATTTTCATCATGTGTAAAATGAAAACAATACCAGTCTTCTTCCCAAAGGCAATATTAGACCCAGCTCACTAGTTTTCTCTAAGAGATTTCCCAGATCATAGTAGAAAAAATGTTGCCATTATTATAATTTTTATTGTTATTGTTATTATTTCTTCACCACTATCAAGACATTGCATGCAATCATAAGACAGATAGCAAAAAAATATGAAAGAAGCCATACACTTTTCCTTGGTATCTTTTTCTTTGGTATATATTCTATAACTGGCCCTGTCTCTGTGTAGCAACATGCCTGCTGTTCCAGTCCTGTGATATGTTACATTACTAGTAAAGAGGTGTGGTTGAGAGTATCTTGTTTCTTGCATTATTTTTCAATGGAATTTCTTCCCTCTCTCCTATAGCAACTTGCTAAAGAGGGCTCTTGTTCCTCTTGGGGGAAATAAGAAAGAAAATTTTAATCCCTCATCCCTCCCTCCCTATTTCTTTTTTTTCTTTCTTTCTTTTTTCAAGAGAAACAGGTAGCTTTTTGAAAGGATGTTAAGACATTCCTGAATTATTTCTGTCAAAGTGTTTTTTTGCCTATTAACTTGCTATTTTTTTCTTAAAAAGGATTTTCTCTGAAGAGGACTCTTCAAATAAACAGATAAATTGAAGAAGCAGACAAAAATGTTTCAGATGCTTTGCTGATGTGCTACTATTAAAATTAGCAGCATGTGTTTTTAATGCTTTGTGCCATTTTTCATTAAACCCATACATGCATTGCAAATAATTTCTATTGATCAGTAGTTGATCTTCTAAACTTTTTTGTATACAAAATTAGGAGGAAAAGTAAAAGTTAAGGACAAGGACCCCTCAAGATATGTACTGCAGCCATTCCCAGTAAAAAAAACAATGTTGAAACAAGAGTTTCCAGCAGAACACAGGCATCAATAAACAGAAACAACCTATTTCCATGGAAACAGCTCATCTAAAACCTGGACAAAGCAAGCATGTGAGTGTTTACCTGACTATGTGTCATCTTTAACATGAAGTCAGTGATGTGAAGTATCCTCTCATTGAATCTGGCTGGCTACCTGCAGCAGAAGAATCGTGGTCCCCAGCTGTGAGCAAGCCCAAGTTTCGGACGGTGGAGGGATATCTGCATCCCAGTGTCCTAGGCCCATGGAAGGTGGGGAATTAAGCTGTTACTGTAAAAGGAATGCAGCACTAGCAGTATGGTTTTGTACTATCCTTGTGATTCAGGACAGGGAAACATGCTTGAAAGATTACTGCAAATCAGCTGGATCATTTGCCTTAACAATTTTATCCAATGGATAAAGAAAGATGCAACTATATTTTTATCACAGTTTAAGTGCTACTGGCACCCGGAGCGAAGATCAGCAGCGCATTTGAAAGATACATTTCATATTAGCACTTTTGTTATTTGCGCCTCAATTGGGACTTTTCTGCAGAGCTAGAGCAAACATAGAGCAAATATAATTCATATTGCAAACGTGAATACATGCTGTGTTAGAGGGGGAAAGAATGCACTTCTCCTGGTGTTTAGACTGATCTTCAGTTTGTAAGAGGTTTTATAAGAAGTTCGCAAGAGCTGGTTGCCAGCAGAACCAGCTGGGCAAGGGAGGCAGGCCTCCCTGAGAAAGCCCTGTGGGGATCCTGGTGAAAATGAGCTGAGATTTGGCCAAGTGAAGAGTCTTTGAGAAATGCATTTTGCATACATGTGGCAGTGTTGTTTTTTTTTATTATCTAACAAAAGCATTCAGAGTGAATATAAGCTGCTCTCTGCATGCACAAGCAGCTAACTGGCAGGCAGGGTGAGCATTCACACCTTCCGAGTTACAGACTGAGTGAGCCATATTCTTCCTTTATTCACTGCTTAATAAAATGCACATAAAGTGCTCCACTTGGGGTCCTGCAATGATTGAAAAATCTGGCTAAGCAAGTTTGGGGGAGCACTGTGATGATTTAGAGGTTATAATAGACCCAGAAATTTCACAAGGCCGAGAAATCTCAGAAGGCCCTGCTGTTTTCTCTCCAGATCTGCAGTCACCTCACAGTAAGGCAGCAGGAGGTGAGAATCTTCATCCTCCTTAAAAGCATAAAATGCCAGAAATGCTCAACATGTGGCCTCAAGACCACAAACTGCAGGATTCAAGCATGTACTCTGTCATTATTTATCTTCTCCTTGTGGATTACTGAGGTTTCCTAGTGTACAGGACTTGAGCTTGCTGTAGTCTTTGTGCTAAAAAGACTGTTTTTTCCCCCACTTCTGTGCTGGATGTACTAGAACATGACTGAATCTTTGTGAGATTCTTTCTGGATCACTATGCTCTTGATTATGTAATTTGTCAAGATGTACTACTTAAGGAAAAGCAGGTGCTCAGTACAGCTTCTCACATCAGAGTTTAGCAGCCAGATTCCCAAAGTATGCACCCATTCTGTATCAACTGAAGGTGACAAAAAAAGTAATACTTCCTTTTTGGGGCCTAGTTTGAAGTGTCCAAGGCAGTTTTTGCAGCTGATTGGTTTTCAGTGTCCAAGGTGCAGATGACATCTGTGTGGGGAAATAGGAAAGGAGGGATACTTCTCATGGGAAGGAAGTTGTTGTAGGAGTCGAATCCTCTGTGTGTGACCACTTTAGGCTGTTGGGATTTTGTTGTTCCTCTTGCTGCTCTGGGCACCAACAACCCTGATTAGGTATATTTACATTTTCAGTGCTGCATCCTTTTCTTGTAAGAGCAAAGGTTAGAAAGACAAAGGAACTGGTCCCATCGGCTTTCCAGCATGTGACAACACCTGGTAGTGCCAGGGCTCAGAAAGGGATGGAGAGTCAGTACATTTGGAGGTTATTTTCATAACTTACCCCAGGCTTTCACATGCTTCCTGACCAAGCAAGCTGCTTGTGGAAACAGACTTTCATACATTTCCAAGAACTCTCCATGGATGTGCAAGCATTATCTCCATTTGGCTAAGAGTGTAATTCTGGGGCACTCAGAGACTAAATGTGCACTCCAAAGCATTAGTGGCTGTTATTACTATCTGTTTTCATATTGTATCACCTTCAATGAAAACCCATTCTCAGGTCAGTTCTGTAGTCAATGCACAGTTACAAAACTAAATGACAGTTCATGCACAAATGAGCTCAAAACCCAAGTAACAGCATATTTCAACAATAAATGTATTCAGAACTTCTGTCTTTCCTGGTTATCCAGGGAATGAGGCTTTTTTTGCCTCTATCAAAGGCCTGACAGGAGTCATCCTTCATTTGGACACATCCATAACAAAGAGCTCTCCCTGAGACTGACCACAGACAGTACAGCAAAAAATATGAACCTGATGCTACATTTAAAGTTACTTTGGGGTGCAGAGAAGCATCAGCCTGCCATGCTCAGCATTGCTGGGGATGGTTTTTGAGCTCTAAACCTTGAGCTGCCTCAAGCTCACCTCTGCTTTCACCTGTCCAGCCATGATGAGGACAGGGCAGGGAAAGGAAAAGGAAATTAACCTAGTGCGTGCAAAAAGCACTGTATTGCTTTTCCAGAAAAAAAAAATATAATTCTTAATGTTACTTGTTCATATTAGCACAGGCAGGATGATATCCAAGCATATGTGTGCATTGTGACAAAAAGCGAGACAAAAAAAGAATCCTAGGTGGCCTTGAAATTACAGTGTGCTGCAGGAGCTTTAAAATTCCCTTTGCAAAATACTTCACATCCTGAACAAAACCATATCTGAAAACAGGCCCATAAAAGATATGTGATGCCATTGCTCTGTGTGAGTTCATGAGCATTGGACAAACACGAGAATCAGCAAGCAAACTCGGTTTCATGCAAGATGCTCACAATAATTTACTTTTTGTGACTGATTCAAATTCCACTCTTACCCTGAAAGAGAAAACACTGATCCCAGAGCAAAGCAATTGTTTCAACATAGTAAATTGAATCCAAACATGAAAAAAGATGGAAGACCTATTTTCCAGAGTTGTAGACACACCTAATTAGAGCTCTCAGCTGCAGACTCTAGAGATTCTAAATGAATGGAAATGACATATTACTAGAAGGAAAAAAATATAAGCAGGAAGACATGGCATAATTTAGTTCTAACAGATTATGTGAAGCTATGTAAAGATTATAGCAACAGTTAAGTGATCTGAAACTCCACCAGTGCAACCAGAAATGTTTAAGCATGCTGCTATCCTCCCAGGCACTGTAAAATTGCAGTGTTGCTGAGTAATAACATAACTCCCCATATGCAAACCAGCTGGTTTGCACAAATGTTTTAAAGTGCTCATGACCAATACTTTGCTGTGGTATGACAAGCTTGCAGTATCTGACAGATGAGAGCAAGCAGCAGACTTGCAATGCTACCAACCAGCGCAATCAAATATTTTCAGTTCTTGAATGGACTTTTTTTTTTTTGCCTAGTTTATTGAGAGCACTCTAAGTTGTGAGGAGCTATCAACAGTAACACTATACTTATGGCTGTGATGTGAGCTCTTTTGCAGCTGGTTTCGGTAGAGGACTGAGACCTGGTTCTTGTGAATGCAAACAGAGGCTGTTCATGACTTAAAGTGTACATAGAACACTGGGCAAAGGAGACAAAGAAAATATTATTAACATTTTGACAGATATTTTGATAATTTCAGAGGACTGCTATAGGAGAGACACCTGCAATGGCTGCCTTGTGAGACTTCTCCATCCTACCTTCCCTAATCTCCTAGAAATGCAGTAAAGGAAACAAATAACTGTCTGCCATGATGATCATGATAACTTTACAAGATTCAGGTAACAATGGAAAGAAGGGCTAGCCTGAAGTCTGCCTGAAGTAATGTCCAGCAAGAAAAATATAGGGTAGCCCCTGATTTCTCCTGCAAAAACAACTAACACTCACAGTGAATAGAGTGCTGTCACACAAAGACATTAAAAGGAAAAATATTTGCAAAGAAGGAAGAGGAAAGTAAATAGATGTAGCTTTAGTCCATTTTAGATGGATGACCTAAATAACAAGAAAAAAGGATGGTAAGTTAAACTGAATCTGAAGTCTAAAGAATAAATGATGAGCTGATCTAAAATTAATAGACTAATACCTTTTAAAGGCAAGAGAGACCAAATAATCATCTAATGTGATGTACTGCTCTAATTCTCTCAAGAGGACAGGATTCTGAGGTTTTTGATGTCCACCTCTTTTTAGTCAAGACCTAAAGTGGACTATTTGAGATTTATCCATGACAGAAACTGCTGAAAAGGCTTGTCTGTGGAAGTAAAAATGGAAAAAAAAAACAAAAAAAAAAAACAACCAACCAAACAAAAAAACCCAAACCCCACAAAATAGTGGAAATTCTGTCTGCTTCACCAATATTATTAAAAAATAAAAGCAGTATTATAGGAAAGCTTTTCAGAATGAAAACTGACATTTGGCTTTGACAACATTAAAATTATAAAATTTAGAATTATGAGTTTTTTCCCTCTCAGAGAACATGTGTGAAGTGAGCCTATTTGGACAGCATTCAAGGGGTTTTGATAGTAAATTTTCCCATGAAGAAAGGTACTACTTATATTCTTCTAGGCTCACCTTTATCCCATGTAGGTCAGACTAACCAATTCTGCCCAAAGCTCATCTTTTCCAGCTGTGCAAAGGTAGACTTTAAAAAAAGATGTCTGGTCAGGGCAGAAGAACATCAAGGGAGAAAGAACTTGTCATATTTTCAGCACGGCACTGTAAGATTATGAACTAAATGCTTAAGAAGCAGTCCAGAAGACCAAATGGATCAATAAAAGACTGACCAAAACAGGGAAAATTGTATCCAACTTCTGCAGGCTTTTCAAGAAGAACGGTACTAATCAAAGGACAGTGAAGCCCTGGACCAGGTTGCCCAGAGAAGAAAGGTTATGCCATGATGAGTCAAGAAATACAGCCCTAGGATGGCGCAGAATTCCTGGTGAATGTGAGTTTGTGGTTCATTGATTTTTAGTCTCTCTGTCAAAGACTGGCATCAATAACCCATCCACAAAGTTGTGGAGGTGCCTTTTGGATGTGACGGCTGCTGAATGCCCAGAGCAAGCTGAAACAGCAGGTGGTGGGAAGCAGGGTCAAGAATTACAACACCGAAAGCCAGGTCATGTAAGGATCCATTTTGGAAACGGGACACCTCAGGAAGAGGTATTACAGCAGCAAAGCTAAAAAAAGCTAACCTGTTTTACTTTGCACAAAAACAAATGAGGAGCACCCACACTGATGCTGCACCTACGTGGGACAGCAAGAGAGGGCTTTTTAACTCCTAATCCTCTGTAATGAGATTACTGTTATGTACCCAACTGTGCACCTCATCTGAACAGGGTATTCTGCAGATTTGGAAAAAACATATCCCTTTTCAAAGCTCTTTTTGCGTTCAGCCATTCTTCCAGTTGCTTAATGCAAGAAGAGAGTAACCTAATCAAACCAACCAACCAACCAAAAAAAAGTGAAATGCAAAAAAATTACATTTGCATAGTAGAGAATTTAGAGGAGCGATGGTTCTCCACAGTCTTTCTGGTTTTGACCCATGCTATAATTAATTACAGTATAAAATGTAATTTCTAAAATAATTGCAATCAGGTTAGAAAATGTCAGTTGCTCACCTGTGCATTCCAAAGAAGTATCTGGGTTGTGTTTTTAAAGCTACATGAAAATGAACTCAGCTAGAAACTTTTGCAATTCAAAATATTTAGTTGAATGACAAGAAAACTAATCCTTGGTTTATTATTAGACATGATAAAAGATTTCTGAACATACTAGATGTTCATATTTTTCTTTTGCTTTTTTAATGCAGTGCTACACTGAAAAATGACTTTGTCAAAAAAACATAGCTGAGTCTTTTGAAAGTGAGAAGTGGTTGTTGAAACACAAAACAAAATGCCTCAAAGAGGTCTAATGTTTGGAAATGCGTGCTCTGCTTCCTTCTCTTTGCCACCCCTTTTGAGGATGTCACCAAGTCTGATGTCCAAAAATTAAGGTGGTCAGAATCATTAGCTTCCCCCGAAATACCAAGGAAGGAAAAGCTCAGGTTATCTGTCTATGGTGCAAAATCATTTAAAACCAGAGGCTTATTTTAGACCTTGACACAGGTTTTGCTGCTCCCAGTAGCTCCAGAGCATGAACAAATCAGTGGGAGAGTCCGGTCGATACCTCTGGTGTATATATTACTGATTGAGCCCACTGCATAACAGCTGAAGCACTTCTGATTTTGACTGTGGAGGCTCCTGATCCTGTCCTGTTAACTGAGACACCAGGAATTACCCATCACCAGCAGATTTGTTAAACTTGTGGCTGGTACCTCAGTGGAGTTTTGCTGACAATGACATTAACCACCTGAAGGCCAGACTTTAACCATGGGACCAGCTGCTCCCATCCCTCGTGAGATGTGGATGGCAACAGCCTCCCTTTCCAACTCTGGGAGTCAGATTAAGGAAGTTAAAAACAGGGATGTGGAGGAAAGCACAGGGTATTCCTGATCTTATGTGCAGGAAACCTAGAACATGCCAGTGATTGCATTCACAGGGCGAGTAGAAGCAGTCCGTGAGACTTGTTGGAAATTCATTACTCATGTTGATGTGTGAAAAGGAACAAACAAATTATTCCCCAGGACCAGACTGCTATCAAGGGAAGTGGCTGAGGGAAAGGAATCCTTCCACATGTAAAGGAAGCCCTCATGATGCAGGATTACTAAGATACAGTAAACATAGTCCTCCAGAATGCTATTTTGACAGATCAAATTTTAGGAAAGAAATCACATGCAAAGTGGCATGCTTAGGCATATGCTGGGTAAAATCAAATTAGGGCTGGATTTAAATGATACTTTTAAATTATTTTAGTGGTTCTTATTGATTAGGAAATGTAATTTTACAGGACAATATTGTGCATAATCAAAATGCAGTCATAAAGAAAAAGGTCAGGATATTACTGAGAAGTGGTCTTTAATTTTTCAGTAGACAGTGAAGAAGACTGAGAACAGTAAAACTAAGCATCTTTTCCAAAGCATGGGCTACTATGTTCCCTCAATTTGAAGTTAGCAAAGAGAAGAGAATTTATTCAAACCACCAGGAGCTGTATACCTCTTCCCCTTCTGTGTTCACCTCTTCCCCTTCTGTGTACACTTCTGCTGATATACCAGTGGAATTTCGTGCTACTATCTTAAATAATTTTCTGATCTCATTTTATTAGGGAGGAGAGAAATAATGTTTCATCACATTTTGTACTGAACAGTCAGCTGATTAATGTATTTGATGAATGTATTTGTCTTCACTTTATTAATTGTGAATAATTAGTGCCCCCAAACTGGAAGTTTTCCCATATTACAAATCTACTTAATAGGTACCTCAGTCAGAGCAGCTCTGATTTGCAGGGACACAGCAGGAGGAGCAGCAACATATAGGATGGATCCTTGTTCAAGATCTTTTCTGCGTTTGTGCTTGTGTATCCTAAATTTCAGCTGGCATCTCATAGATCGTATTTGCACACTGAGGAGGAGAAGGCATATCCTCTGCTGAGGGAGTCCTAGGAATCAATCCATGATGGGAAAAACCCAGGCAGTGGTACATTCTATTGGGTTCAAACTGACCTTTCCGCTGGCAGAGGTAGTGGCTTTCACAGGTTGCTAGTGAAAGAAAGGTCACAAACCAAAAAAAGCTGGTAAAAATGAATTCTGAACTTTCAGAAATTATTCATCGAAATGGCTTCTACTCTGTTCCCCCAAGCAGTATGGAAACATCTCATCCAGTAATAAAAAATATTTCATTTTGATAATAGCTGAACTATATAATTCATTAGCAAAATTATATGCTGGATACATGTAATGAAGGAGGTGTGTAAATTCAATATTATCATGCATATTTATTATGTCATGCAAGCTGAAACAAACAGAACTGGAAAAGTAGAAACAAAATGCATTCACATTATTGAAATGAAATATTCATGCCTTTTGAAAACCAAACAGGAAAATAGAAATGGTTCATTTAAACATTTTCCTGTCAAAAACCAAAAAAATCCTCCTAAAATTGACATCCTCCCATGAAATGTTTTGATTTTAAAAACTGTTATTCTCTACTGAGGAAAAAGTGTTCTGCAAAAGAATGTCTGCCTGCTCTCATTTCCAGATCAAGCAATGGAGCATTGATTACTCTGTCTTTGAAAATGGAGATCAGTCCTGATGGCAACGACTTGCTCCCAGCCTCTCCTCTCCAATCTGGACATGCAGGCTGAGATGGTAGTGATGTCCTTGTGAGAGGTGACTCCTAAAATGGTACATCTGGACGGGTCAGGCTGTGCACCCAGCAGGCCCTTTGCAAATAGCACAAGAAAGGATCTGAGCATAATGCAATAGTAAATTAAAGTGAGTGCAGGTAATAGCATTTTCACTGCTCTGAAGCTACCTGGCACTAGTGAGCAGAATCACATCCACCCCAAAACACATTGCTTCCAAGTTATGCAAAAGCCATTTTCTGTTTCCTGACTTGAAAGCACCTTGCACCCTAAAAAAAAGTGATAGATATTTATGTTTTTATGTGATGCTTGTTCAGCCTACTACACAACTGAGACTAGTCTTCCCCAGCCATGTCCCATACCACCCTGATTTCCCCCTCCCCTTGGCTCATTATCACCAGGTGATAACTATATCTAATCAAACATCCAGCCTGACTGTATGAGAAAAAAGTTACCTTGCACCTCCTGAGAGTAAATTTCTCCCAAATTCATCTAGAGAAACAAACTCAACTGAATAAAAATAAGTAGGAATTCATCTGACAGCTATTTGCAAGAGCTCTATAAATTCATTCATTTTCCATCACTTAGTGCACTTCAGGAACAGTAAAGATGAATGTGCTTTCCTCCCCATCTGAGGGGGCTTGTGGCTATAATTAAGAGGGTATTATTGCTGAAGTCTAATTACATTCTTTAAAATATGCTGATAAAAGCAGATGAGGAATTGTTTTAAGGTTTGATTCTACCACTGATTCTTTTATCCATGCTGAAACCAGTCACCAAAGAAACAAAATCTGGTGAGAACAAGTTTCACATGATAGCATTTTTATCACTCTTCCCAGCATAAATGTAATGAGAGGGAGGACCAGAGCAGTTGGCAGAACTTTAGGTGCATTTATTGTGCAATTGATGTTTACATTTTGGTGACCTTTTTCCTACTTGAAGAGCTTTTTCATTTTAGTAGTAGTGGTTTACATTAGGGCCTATCTGGATTGTTTCTAGCTAAACCTCATCTGATTACTACTCTCTTTTTATAGTCTACAGGTGTGATCAGACCGTAAGCAGTTTGGGACCAGGGCAGCACATCTCCTCGCTGCCCTATAGCATGTAGGATATGAAGGCTCTACCCTCTGACTAAGGCTTCCAGACACAATCTGAGTGTGGTAAGTCATTTCCACAGCATTTGCTATCCAGATGGGTGGGATTCTACACATTGGTTTGCTTGAACCCTAATTCTTTGCACTCATTGTTCTCAGGCATGCCCATGGAGTGTACTGCAGTTTACCTATTTTTTACCTTCTCCTTTTTTTCCTAATGAAATGTTTCTTTGACCTTTAAACACTAGTGAAGGCAGATGACAATGTGCACAAAATGCTTGTCTTAATTGTTTTGAGTGATGCGACTTCATTATGAAACTTCTTTCAGAAGCTTAATTACTCCCAGTGCTGCATTAACAGCACGGTGAAGGTATCAAGTGAGACAACGAAGGGAGTTCAGTGTTTTTGATCTTATTTTCTGCAATCGGACGATCTCATGCTCTCACCATTTATTAATACAGATAATTTCCTCCCATTTCTCACAATTGAATTGAGTTGCTGTTTGCATGCTGATGTGGCAAATAAGTGGGGAGCTGTGTTCGTCACTGCCTGATAATGGATGAGAGCTGCTCGTTCAGAGACAGGCAGTTCCTCTGGAGGCCCTGCGATTTGCCAGAATATATTACATTTTTCCAAGATTATTGCACAGCAGATGATTAATATTGCATGCTCAAATGGCCTTTTCAAGGACTGAGCGGGGAGTGTGGGGGGACTGAGGGAAAGCCTCAGAAGACTAATTTCCTATCTGTACATTGTGATAGAAATGCATAATTGCAAATAGTGCTTTGTAACTCGCCAGCACAAAAGGGGAAAACCACTGAGCAATGTGTAGACAGAGGAAATATGTCTTCAGTTGACAAAACTAGCAGAGCCCTGCTGAAATCAACGTGGCTCCACTGGTTTGCAACAGTGAAGCATCTTGCCCAAAAAGATTACTAGGGAGATGCAGCAGGGCACTAGCATAGGTAAAGCAGTGGTTTTAGCGGGATGGAGAAACACAGTACTTAAATCAAGAGCATCTGCTGGTATGGGCTCTAGAGGGTTATGCAGCTGGAAGAAGGATGCCTAGAAAAGTTAGGTGATATCTGCTCTGTGGTAGTAAAGGAGTGTGCTGCATCTCAGTCTGAGTGGGAGGGTGAGGAAGAGCTGCTAGCTCTTTGCTGTAGGAGATTTGTATGGACTGGATGAAGTGCTTCTGTTGGTTTAGGGCGACTGTGAAATGTATTAAAGACATGCCTAAAACTACACTGTTTTTTGTAGTCAGCAAAGAGCTCTGCAAAGCCCCTAGCATGGGGATCTAATATTGTTGGAAATGCTTTAACAGGGTTGAGTGGTGTAGGTGAGAAAAGATTGCATGAAGCATTTCTCAGCTCTTGCCTCTCTGCTGTAGCTTGGGTCGTATTTTGGCAGAGTTGGAAAGCAAAGCCTTGTGTAAATGCCCCTATATGACTGAGCTGGGTTTGGATGGACCTCAGGTGGGCTCTGTGATTTTTATGGCCACAGCAGCAGCAGTGTGGCTTCTACCTCTCAGGCACAAGAGCTTGAACCAAATTCAGCTGTGAGCTTAAATAATGTGAGAAAATGTCTAAAATTATTCACCTTCCCCTTCTTTAGCCTTTGCAGGAGCACTTTTGGCAAGCTGCATGTGTCATGACTCAAAATCCTGGGAGCACATCCAAACTGGAAATGTTTCCCTCTCCTTCCACTCTCGTGTCCTCCCAGCTGTGTTCACTGCAGGCAGGTTGCGCTATTCCTGACATGCACAAGTTTTTGATGCCACCTTGTTTTGGCCACGGCTTACTGTGTGTATTTGGATTTTATTTCTTCCATTCCCTTACTGCTCCAACAGGGGTGCCCTCTAGGATGATACTGCCAATATTTTCCTACCTGTCAGAGAGAGAAAGAAGGTGGGGGGGGGGAGTTGTGCTGGGGGACTCTTGGGTCTATTACGGGTACAAAGGCTGCATACCGCATTTGCTATCCTGAAGACATCAGCCAAAATCACACTTTATATATAGACGTGGATGAATGTAGATTGTGGCCTTACCAATTTCCTCCTAGCCAGATAGGGTCTGATAGCATCTAGTCAGCATCTTTTATGCTTCACCTATGCTGCCAGCTCTGAGCTGAATGTAAGGCCACCGAAAGCAGTTCAGCTCTCACACTTCTTGGTTCTGGATTCTCAGGGAAGTGTTGAAAAAAGGCTGAGCTCACTCTGTGTGCATGCATATTCTTGTTGGAGCTTTAGTTTGTCCAGTTGTGCACTCATTGCACACTAAGTGTATTCCTACATGGGTCTGCCTAAATGTGATTCATATCCCCTCCAACTTCATCAAAGTATGTTGTCTAAAGCAAAAAAAAGTTGATTAAAATTTTTTGTTCAAAAAATTTTTCTACCTCATTATGCTTGTGAGGAGACTTTCAGAGATGGTTGGTTTTCATTTGTATTTTTCTTCCTTAATTAAAGATTCACTTTTTAGTCCTTTGGGTCCAATTTTGCCATAGAACTATTGGTCTGGAAATCCAATTTTTTATATTTCATGCTTATATTACTCACTTGTTTATTGTCCCAGGAAGGATGCTGAAACTTAAAATACTACCAAAAAGACCTGAGAAGAAACCAACTGCAGCATATGATGAGTGAAGAAATCTGTGTAGCCTGAGCACTTTGGCTTTCTGATAGTGTTCTTGTACAGCATAGTTTGAAGAGAATTTTTTGGTCCCCTTTTAAGAATCTGCACACATAAATTGATCACTCTGAGACTGTTGTGTTGCATCAGGGATAGGACAGTAATCTGGGAGAAGTGTTGGTTTATTTCCTTGCCATCAATTATTTGGTAAATATTTGGGAACAGTGAGCATTTTCAATAGAAATTAGGTGGGTGAATGAGGGTAGAAAAGGTCATGGCCCAGGTGATTTATCTGCAGGAAATAATTCAGCTGCTCCGTAAAAACCACTTCTACATCTGGTCCTTTGATTGCCAAACTATTCATTCTTTCTAATGCATCAGATAAATGCTTATGTGAAGAAACAAAATAAAGAGCTGCTACAGTAGAGCAGAAGGCAGATAATTTAAGCATGGAAAAGCTACGATGTCATGGGAGATGTACATAAGCATCCCTTTGTTCCTTTGTCCTTCTCCTGGCTGTGGGAACAAGCCAAGCCTTAATAGCAAATGTGTTAATTCAGTTTCTAGGTTAGCTATTTGGGAAGAAGTTTTGCACTGTTTTGTGGCTGACCCACAGGATGAAGTCAAAGAGATATTACAATAAAGGGGGAGGGGGAGGCATAACACCATTTCCACAGAGGGTCTGTTCTGGGCAAATCAATAAAGAGGTTTCATCAGTGTCAGCCCACTGGCAATATGGCATCCAACCCATGCTACAAACTGCTTGTGAGCAGTGCACATTCCTTGATACTGTATTTACATAGCTTAATGGAGTTTTAAAAGGTCAAAATCCAAGCAGTGTACACTTTGGAGCGTTAACTACATAACACAATTGTGTTGCTGCATTCTTAATTGCATCTTCAGAGTACTGGAGAATTTTCTTTCTTTTTTGTTTTAACTGTGGGGCTTTCTGAGGTGACAACTAACCCTTTTAAAATTTATGTGTTGCAACAGGAACAACAGACCCTGCAACTGATCTGACAGGAGTGCTTGTAAATCTCTGTCTTCCTTTGTTTGCAGTGGAGGTAGGTGTAAATGCGATAAATATCCATCAATCCAACATTAATGAAGTTAAATAGCTTTTTTTTCAGAGCTACAGGAAAAGAGGGCAAGGAATGGTACTGATGGATATTTAAAGACTAAAGTTTGATTTTTGGTACCCTAAAGCAACCTCTATTTTATGTTGGTTATGTTGGTAGCTGGCTGAAACATTTTCTGACTTGTTTTGAACCATATCTTGGGACCATAAGACCTTTACCAAGCCCTCAGGATGTTTACCTCTGAAGGGAAAGTCTCAAGCTGGTCAGTCACCAGAGGCCAGAGCCACACATATTGAGTTACAGTATAAAAGCATCAATTACTTTAAAGAGCAGGTGTGCAGTGTCCTGTGTTTGCTCTGTCTGATCAGGGCATCCTAGAGCTGAGTACACATTGGATGTTAAATCCTCACTATGGGATGCCTTGACCTTTCCAAATGACCATGTCCAGCATGGAGGGCACTGCATGCAGCAAAATCAAACTCAGCTCTATTAAGATGTTTCTATCAACCTTTTCTCTGGGCCTAAAATATTTGGTGTATGAGCTAGTAATGAATCAGCAGCCCACACAGATAAGACATTAGCTCATATTTGTTCTTGCCAATAATCATTAGCCCTGTAATGGATTTCCTTCAGCACAGTCTATGCATAGACTAAGCTGTCAGCTCAGAGAAGTCTGCCATGAAGCCCCTACAGCAAGTCAGACAGACCCCTGAATTATCCCAGCAGGTCTGATAAGGAGATACAGTGATAGAGAGGACTTTCTGTGCCATTTATTTCTTTTCCAGTCATCCTTCACCCTCATGGGTTCCTGCCATGCTCAGAGCACAGGTTTCACATAGGCAGTTGGTGCTGGTCTTTCTCTGCTGAGCTGTTTCCCAAGTAGACGTGAAAGTGGGTGCATTTATTACCAGTCTCTCGTCACTTGTTGCTTGCTGTTAGAGAAATAATTATCTGAGGGATTTGAGTTGTTTATAATATCTGGTCTCTTAGGCCAATGATAAATCAGGGTTCATTTCAGCTCTAGGGTTTTGATTGCGTTACTTTGGTAACTGTGGGACCAAAGGACTGCTTCATCCTTCTTCAAGAAATAGAGGCTGGCTCTCCAGTTCAGGTTTTTGACAAAATGTCCAGGATTTTTATGGAGGATATCCTGCATCCCTTGCTGCTTTTGTAATGGCTCTGATGTATAAAATATGTTTCTTAAGTGCTTTTTCCTCAGGGAGAAACTGGCTGGGAGTAGTCAGGAGCTTAAACTGGTTTTGCAACAAGCCTCAAGTGATTCCATGGGCATAACCATCCTGCTTAATCTTGCCATGCTCTTGCAGAGGTGTGTGGCTTCCCAGCAGAGCTCACTGTGTGTTTGCTGCTCTGGGGCTCAGCCATGCGATCCAGACAATGCATCTTATGAAGATACGTGAGCCACCTCATGATATAACTCCTGCAGCGTTCCTTCCTCCTCTTCCACCTTTTTATCTCCTGTTGACAAGGTGATATATTTTTGCCAAACATGGCAAAATAGTGTTCACTGAAACAGGGAGATCACATTTCTGCTGAAGCATCTATGCTGACTTTTCAACCAAGACCGGAAGGCACCTACTCCTGCTGAGTGCAGCTCTATTCTAATTCTTCCTTCCCTGAATCAGGATAAAACTCCTCATATCAGTAAGACCACACAGGTGGTGTTAATGCCATGCATTCTTCAAGGCCTCTCCTCTGCAAGCCACACCAGGGAACAGGAATGTCACTTCAAAAACTTTTTTTCTGCTGTCAAGCTTCTGGAGCTTCAAAGCAGTTTCTTGCTGCCTGTGCTTTCATGCAGTTTGATGCCTATGTTTTTAGGGTTTATGCATTAATGTTTTTTTCAAGCAGTCTGCAATAGCTTGCTCCACACAGGGCAAAACCCTCTAAGAAATATAAGACCTTTAGTTACTCCGGCTTAATTCTGTTCAAAACAATTCTTACAAGACAAGATAAGAGAGATCATTAGTTCTTTGGGTTCATGCGATGGCAGGAATTAAGAGAAGTTGCTCTGCTGCCCTGTGAACTAGTGTACATAGCACTAGAGAGGGGAAGGGGTAAGAAATGGGCTTTTCTGAGCTGTTCTCAGGGAAAAATATTTTTCTAAGCACAAAATAGAAAAATATTTTTCTCTTGGTACTTCTGAAAATGACTAGTGGAATGAATTAATGCAATGTAATGAAGGGCAAGAATGAAGTGAAACATGTGTTCTCAAATCAGGGGATTCAGCAGCTTCTTGGAGACCTTAAAATGCTGAAACTCTAGAGCCTCTTAATGCCAACTTTAGCTTCAAAACCACCCCTATTTCGACACTTAAAATATCAGGTTACTGCCATCATCCTTCTGTGTTTGTGCCCTGCCGTCATGTCTAGTGGAGATGGCACAACTTCCTTCTAAAGGCTGCATTTAATCTGCTTTCTAAAGGTATGATTTTTAGCCATTAACTTCTACTCTCTGATCAGAACTCTTCAGAAAGAGCCTTATTTCTTAATCAATGTTTTGCTGCAAGGACAGGAGGAGTTTAAATTGTGAATTTATGCTGTTCCTGGATGTCTCCATGCCATCTCCCCTGAAACTAAAGTAGTGGGTCTGAGTCATCCTTGAAGTATTCCAGTTCTATGCCGAAATCAGTTGGATACACAGGATAAAAATGCAGTAATGCAGCAGTGAATCATCTCAGCAAAAACTTGGGGTTTGTAGCATCCACTTCTGCAATGCTCCATGGAGTGCATGGCTGGTTAAACTATGGGGGCCATTGCTGCCTCAAATTAGTTTTCAGAACTGCATGAGGGATAACTTCCTCCTGGTTTTCTTGGGATAGCAAGGAAGCAGAAAAGTAAAGGTTCAATATTGTCCTTATTTATTTTTAATATTTTCTCTGTGATTTATTTTCTGAGACACTGGATGTTTCCCTGAGAGCTATGAATCTTTAACAGGTCTACTCAATATTGCCATTTATTTGTTTAGGCTGAGAAACCTGAGCTTCCATATCTGGTGTTGCAGTGAAATTCTTGCAGGTTTGTAAAATGGAAATTCCTCCTCCTGTAAAAGGAATTCTGATTTCTTTGGAAGAAATAACAGGAACACCTTAATGTCAATTTTTTTTTGTAAGCACCTTTTTTTATCAATGCCTATTTGCCTATTGAAAACTGTGCAATGGTTTCGTATTCTGAATATTGTTTTTTTCTGATCTGCAGAAGTTAAGGGAGTGATCAGGAGATATCACATTACTGGAAGGTATTAAAAATATGAAAGGTGATGAGAAGGGCTCAATGTAACTACTTGCAACATATAAAAATGAATAATATGTAGCTTAACAATTTTGATGCTGCTTCTATTTGCCTTATCTATGAAAAATACAGCAATCCTCCACCTTGCCAGTCAGTCCTCTCAACTACCCCAACTCACTGCTATTTGTCTTCTTGGCTTCAGTCTCCATTCGCAGCCTTTCCCACAATATCCTGACTTCCAGTGAAATGAGGGAAGGGAAAAAGGAGAAAAAAAATACCAATAACAACCTAGAAAAATCCCCAAAGTCTGAGGAAAATATTAGAGTTCCCTCTGCTCCCAACACGCAGAGACAGGAGGTTGCTTAGGGCCTTGTGTACAGGCTGTGATCATTCAAAGATGCTCACGTGTCCAGTCCAGGAGGAGCACTGGTTAAAGTCTCTGCCTCTGAAGAACAAAGGTGATGAAAAATTCAATGCAAAATGGCTGCCAAATGCAGCCAAATACCCCTTGATGAATCATCACTGTAATCCACCAGTATCACAAGCCTCTAGCAAAAGTGACAGCAGATAGTTTATCCCCAGTTGGCACAAAAATTATGGATGTGGTATTCATAACATCTCTGAGTAAGTAGTCTTGAGACTGATCAATGTGGAAAAAATATGAGCAGTCCCTTGTTAAATCTCTGCACTAAATATTTATTTATTAGCCTGACAAAATGGATCATGTGGTGCATAGATGTGCATAGATGGCACAGAGCATACTGTCCTTGCTGTTCAGCTTGAGGGAGACACAGGAAGGTTACTTGGGTTAGAAACCAGGTCAAGCAATCAGCCAAGGAGCTGGGAACAACAACATTATGTGCTGTCAGACCAAATCTAACCTGCTAAAAATACAAGCAGGGGAGGCAGCAATCTTGCCCACTAGTTCAGTGCCTCTGTTGCTGCTGAGACACTGCTGAAACCCTTTATCTCATTGAAAATATATTTTTTTTTCAAAAAGATAAACAGAACCCAATCCTGTAGAGGAGAACAAGTTCTAAAAGAAATCCAGTTATTATACTGGGAAATGCTAAGAAACCTTAGTTGAGATAGCACAGTGAAGATTTCTATACCAAGCTGCGGAAACCACCAGTAACAATAGTCAATGTGTTACCTAAAGTTTTATACAGTATTTTAGCAAGCTGTTTTTTGGGTTTTTTTAGTAGAAAATGTACAAATATATTCCTTCTCTCTGAGTAACAGAAACAAATTATTTTAACGGTTAATATGATTTGAGTTGTTTTTTTTCTTTGAGGTGGCCTATTTGAATAAGACTCATGATAGGGTATTGTTTTAATATATATATTAGACTCTTTAGACCTGGGAATACCTCTGAAGTTTTTTGTTTCAATTTGGCCATCTCCATGTCTGTGTTGAGGGAGGAACATAATTGTGAAAACAGGCTTTGCAAAACCTCTCAGTCTTGTTTTTTTGCCCAATGATACACTGGAGGACTTGACTATATGAATGTGTATGTTCTGGAAGATCAGAGATGAAGAGAAATGGAAATCAGCACTGCATTTTTCCTTTCTTCAAAACCTCTGCCATAATATGATCTCCATTTGCTGTCACGCCAGTCAGTGTGTGTAGGATGTGTCTAGTCTACTTCAGGTCTGAGGAAGGCATCATACACAGGAGCTATCAAGGCTCAGCTCCTCAGATTTGCAGGGAATTTAATGTGATAGATCAGCAATCTCATCTGCTTTTGCAATCCCATTTGCTTTTGCCCCACTAGAAACGTCTTTGAGTAAGATGTCCCTGACCTGTCAACTCTGGAGGCACCTCTGCAGCTGGCATAGATGGACTAGATGGCATAGATGAAGGCTGCGGAGGCAGTCTTTTGGTGTTTTCTCCCTGTCTCTCCAAAGTGTTTGGAAAATACCGAAATTTCCCACAGAACCTATCCAACAGAAAACTGCTATTTCCCTGTGGATTTATCCTTTGGGTCCTGAGCCAATATTCATATAAAGTGCTCATTCTATGTGTTTCTGGATGGTAGGAAATGCTGCTTTTAGGACAAGAAGAAATGGCAGTGGATGGACAGATGGAGTTCTAAGATTTTTTTTTCCTAAGATGAAAGAAATAATCTTTGTTTTGGTTATATTTTCTTTGAAAAACACCTCACAATTTCTAAACTGAAAAAGTTCCTTTCTGTAATTTTTTGGCCTCTTTATACCTTAAGATCACCAACGTATTGAAGGAGACTTTCAACTGTTTGAAAGCTGAGACTACTTTTGAGTGAAGTCACCAGGAGCTTCATGACTAATTTTAGTAGGGAGGGGAAAGGTGAGCAATCCTTGCCACCTGACAACAGACAGGAAGCTGAATACCTCTACAATTTCTCATCTACTGACAATTCAGGGGTATTTTGCTATCTCTAAATAATAATATAAAAGGTCGCCTCTAGACTTGCCTCTGGAAAGAGGAGGAAAGGGGAAAGTTGCAAAAAGTTTCCGTGGCTGCTCTGTTTTTACTTTTTAGTTTTTTGCTTGGAAAATCTACCACTTTCTTGTTTGTTCTCCATCCATGCCACTTCTGTCCTCATCCTTCACTCACATACCTGTGTATGACTAAAGGTCTTTGGTCCTTTGTGATCCAGCTCTTTAAACCATAGAAGTGCTGAGTGCAAGGGACCTCTCGAGGTTATCCAGTCTAACCTCTCACTCACTTTCCCCTCAAACAACATTTGTCTAAAAACCTTCTTTACCAAGTGACAGCATCTTATTAAAAATCCAGGATATCAGCAGCTTTGCAAAACTTCCAGTTTAAAGCCTGTTCCTCTTCCTCATCTCTTCTTCTACTTTGCTGTGGCTATGGCAGGTTGCCAAGCCTTTCAGTAGGACACATCTACATTTTGTTTTTCTTTCTGCTCATTTCCCTTCCCACTTAGTTGTCCAACTCCCTCTTCTCTCCATTACAAGTTAATATGGCCCTGTTAGGCACACTTGGAAGAAGCCAACAATCAAATACCACAGAAGATGGAAGTGCTTTGCTTGTCATAGTGCTGGATCACTCTACAACAAAAAAATCATTATCCCCTGAGTTTTTCAATGCATGTTCTTTGACTAACATTCATCAAGATAGCAACTGAAGTGTCTGATGACTATGGCCATATAAAGAGGGTGAGAAATATTGCTTGTTCTTTCTACCCATCTCAGATTACAAGACAAGATTTCTTTGGCTTGAAATGCCTGCCTCTTCCCTCTGCTGAGGAGGACAGAGCCAGGGAGAACAGACTGCGGCATGAGGGACACAAAAGGCGCTTGCTGCTGCTGAGTCATTGATGGTGGACAAGAGTTGTTGAAGCAAGTAGGGTAGATGTGGAAAAAGGAGGAAAAGGGAAAGGTATGGCAGTCCAACTGGCTAGAATGAACAGTAGTTCAGCCTTAGCTGCTTATGCAGAAGGCATTAATCTTAGGCTATGGTAAACTTTGTTTTAGGTTATGTCAAGAAGCAAGAAGTCAGCAAAGTCATGGAAATTTGTATGTTAATAAGCTTATTCCATACAAGGTAATGTTTCAAGTCCTTGATGATGATTGGCTCCCTATATGGTTATGTTTCTAATTCTCCCCTATGATTGGACTCTGTACCCTCTACCCTACCTTACAAATTAATGTGTTTCCACCATTTTGTCATCTTTTGGTCTTGTGAGCTTAGTTTCTCCTGTTTGTTATTTTCGCATTAAACATTTTTACTTTTCGGACTACGCCATCGACCCCTCCTTTTATTTAACACCACTACACCTTCGGCCAACGTGGTCCCAAAGTGGTGGCAGGCCGGACTGCCAGAGAATGGTGTGCTGAGAAGGTAGGCCTGGGGAAAAAGCCCAAAGCAAAAGGAGCTGTGGGGGTCTCCTCTACCAGGGAGCTGTGGTGCTGCTGGGCTTCCAGAAAGAGCATGATGGTTAAGACAGCAGGCGAAACATTCATTAAAGTGACTGCTTTAGCTTTTTGGGCAATTAGTCCGATAATTATGCCACTTATTTATTATAATAGCCTGCAGTTAATGGATGCTCTGCAAGGGAATTAATGTCTCCAAATTATTTTAGAAATACCCTTAATATGCCATCTTTTAAAATAATAATGCAGAATGTCTCCGTAGGATGTTTGAATAAGTTGCAGATTGCTGTGTCAGGGCACTCTGCTTCCCCAGACGTGCAGACCACTGTTCCAAAGCCACACTTGCTCCTCAGAAAGTCACGTTAAGGAAAAATCTCTTGCTATGGGGCTGGGAGCAGGACCCCGAAGCTGCTGTGTGCACTACAAGAGCAGGGATGCTGTGCAGCTCTGTGGCAAGCTCTGTACTTCCATCAACAGCAAGGTAATACCTCACCTGCTTCAGCCTTGGCTTGGTTTGTGCCCTGCCTCTGTCAGAGATGGTGCCTTTGCCTACAGGCTGTGGCAGGCCTATTTATGATCTGCTCAGCACAGCCTGTCAGAGGCAGTTAAGATACCTTCACCTAAGCAAATGCTACTTGCTATTGCTTGTTATAAAACAAAGGTCGTTTGAACTGAAAATACCTCTGTTCCCAACCTGAGTGGGGGGAGACTTCTGCCTAGCTGGCTGCTGAAGCAGTACAGGAGCCATGGGAGTGGGGAAGGGAGCAGAAGCTGGAAGCTAACACAGCTACTGCTAGAGCACAGATGATGTTGACTGAGTTTGCATGGATAAAACAAGCAGCCTCTCTAACCCTCAGTCTAGGTTTCAGCTGGCTTATCCAAGACTCCATGTGGAGCAGCACAGCTGTGTGACCTTGCCTGATTTCACTAATTGCCATTAAGATATGATAAAATCCATGAGCTAATGATATGTAAGATGAGAGAAAGAGATAGCAGGATTCAAAATGAGAAATACAGCTTTGACAAATGCATAAAACTCTTAAGGAAAAAGCATGAAAGAAAATGGCATTTGGGTAATGTCAAGCATCAGCCTTCTCTCATGCACCAGCACTGACAACCATTTCCCAACCCACCATGCTGGAAGGGATGCAGCAGTTTCTCTGTTGAGGTGGTTAATATGAGTACTGTTAGTCTCTGCTGAACAGCTAGAAGCACGGCTACCTCAGGACTTGCTTCATTCCCCTACCCCACTGCCCTGACTGCACTGGTTTCATTTTGCAATCAAATTAATTCCCATTTCCAGCTCCTTCATGCTGACACACAGACAGAAAGGAGTGGCCCAGTGGTGGTGGCTTAGTGCTGCACTGTTCTTTTCAGATACCCATAGCCTCAGCGTGGTGAATGTGAAGCTCCTCTGCCCCAACCAGGACTGGAGCCTGGATCTATGAATCCTAACTCCAACAGCTACAGAAGTACTCTAGCCATGCTTGAGACAACAAGTGATCTTCATGGAGTAAATCAGCTGTACACCTAAAGCTGCACTATTTAATACCTCCATTAACTGCCTTTATATCAAAGGGGCAGGAAGCAGCCTATCTTCATGAGTGCCTTGGTTTTGTGACACTGTACTATATCTTTAAAGAAGGACAAGATGTTCTGTTCTGAAAAGCAGCACCTACTGAACAATATGAACTAGCCAGGTACTAAAAATTATAATGGTGGCTAACTTCTAATGGACTGAAAACTGTGTAAACCTGACAAATCCCATAAAATGAAGATAATTATGCCTTCTGTATCAGGCATTTTTTGAGCATGAGCAATGTGTGTTCAGGAAGAGTAAAGATTCACTGAAGCTACGGGAGAAATAATGGCAGCTAGTATTCATGGGGCTGTAACAAAATATTGTTTACAGATCTCCACTGGTTGTGAAATTATCTCTAGTGAAGAAACTGGATGTAGTCTAAAGCAAAGATTGAAGGAGCATAAAACATGTAATATTGTAGTTACAAGGCACATAAAACCTTATTGGATCTGTGATAAATATTTGTGCCTGAGCAATTTTACACTTTACAAACTGCTTTCCCTGGAGGATGGTTAAAGAATACAAGGACACCCTATTTATCAGTTTCAAAATTAAGGGGCTACTACCCTATGATGAGAGTAAAATATACCTGTTTTCAAAAGTGTCCAATTAATTGTTTAGTTTTGTATTGAAAAGACTTACTTTTTTTATTAAAGCTGCTTTCAGTAGATAGGGGTATCATCTCTTGGGCTGCATTAATAAAGGCAGAAGAAGTCCCTAAAGTGATGCTGGTTTGGAATTGAAACCATATATTAAACTCCCCATGGGGGATGAGGAGTCCACAATGCAGAGTTAAATGGAAACTCTGCATCCAGCTACTGAACAACATTTGGAATTTTTCTGTGGGACTTGGAAGAGGCTGTGCTGTACATTTTAAAAGGATTTAGCAAAAAATACAGGCACGTACTTTGTGAAATTTGTGTATGGTGAAGGAGGGCACTTGAAGATGAAGATACGATTTCCTAAGCTGTAATGAAATGTTTTCTGCAATCTTGTATTTTAAAATTCATAAGGATCTCACATGGACAAGTTTGGTTTTATTCCTTTTGACTTGGCTTTTTATACATTTACACTGCTAGTTCATTAGACCTTTTTCTGTTATTCCTCATTGATTGTTCCTGAGTGTATCTTTTTTCCCCTTGGGAAGAAGTCTCCACCTTTTTCCATGCATGTAGAGAATTCAAAATACTAAAACAAAAATAAATCTTCTCTGTAGATTACTTTTCTTTTCCCGCATCACTTTTTGCTCAAATCTCAAGCTTGCTCCTAGCTCAACTCTCCAAAGGAAGAGTTTACCTTAAGCTTTTCTTAATAGCATCTTATTTATCAACTTCCTTTCTATTCACTAACCAGCGTGGAGGTTTATCCCTTGGTCTTGAAAACAAGTATTTCCATCTTTCCTCACAGAGGTCAAATAGTCTCAGGATGTGGTTTGGTGTTCTCTGAGTCATCCGTGAGTTTTCTGAAGAATTGCTTTGGAGAAAGCAGAAAAGGGGAGAGCTAACACATCTGAGCCTGATGCAAATCTCTGTGCTGCTGAACAGCTGATTGACAGCATGTAAAAAACCAGAGAAATTATTTAAAATTGTGTCCACCATTGTGCAGATTTGGTGTAGGGCTTGTGCTTTGTGATACAAGGAAATATTAGTATTGCCTCTCTGAACAAAAGAAACCTTCTAGCCATCTTTCAGAAAAGCAGGCGTAATATTTTAAGGAACTGCTTTATCTGCATTGTTTCATGCTGGATGGGGACTGGAACAGTAGTGTTAGAGGGAAGGTGTTTCTGTTTCAGAGGCAAAGTCTCAAGGTAATGGTCAGCAGCTAAATATCTACCAAAATTGGGGGCAGTGGGAAGAGGAAGAGGCAGCTGCAGGGATCACCTGCAGAGCAGTTCCATATAATGTATTTGTATATGCATGTACACTTGCTTGCACCCCTGGAGCTCTTTTGAGGGTTAGAGCAGAATATTATTTATTATGGAGTGCCAGCACACAAATATTCTGCCTCACATAATTCTGAAACTCGGCAATCTAGCAAGAGGATTTAAGTAACCCAGCCCTAACCAAAGTGATCAAAAGCAGATGGCTTTGACTAGGTTGCTTTTCAGAGTCACTGGTGGGCACTGGGCAGTTTTACCCATCTGCTGCAGTCAGGTGATTTGGACAGTGAGCGTGTTTAGAGAGCTAAATGCCAGGGTAGGAAGCTCAGTGCCACATAGCTGTAAATAACTTCACAGTATTCCATATGATTAAATATCTTTAACTGGTTGATCACTTCCCATTAGTTATCTGGCCAGGACTGAGATTAAATTAAAGTCTTACAACCTACTGGGACAGCTCTCACAACTACACAAGCTTACAAGCAATTTGGCTACCAGGCCACTCTAGGCAGCTCACGGAGGAAGAGAGTTAAAGTCAATTATCAGCCTTCTCACCCATTTAATTTCTGGAGTGTTGACTCAAACAGACAAACAAAGGTGTCTGTAGGTAAATCTGAAAGTCTGAATCGAATGATCAGACCTGCAGCACATAAAATGTTTTTTATTTTTGTGTGCTGCATCATAGTCCTGATATTTTTCATCTCTTTACCTGTATTGACAAACCACTGGGGATAGCCCTTGCCTCTAGCTGCTCCAGATGCACATTTAAATTAACAATTTTTCTGCTATCTTCATAATCAAAAAAAAAAAAGTAGCCAGAAAGATAAACAGGAGATGTCTAATCACATTCAACAACAGTCATCACTCTTATCTTTCCTGATCTCTCGTAGCCTGAGGAAATAGCAACTGCATTTTGCATCATGTCCTGAAAGTCATCAGTCCATATCCACTACAAAGTAATGCAAAATGCTGGCAAGTCTATTCCCAGCAAGCAACCAGAGTCCAGGCTGAAAGTCCCTGAAAAGTGCAACCTGTGGAAGGAAGCAGTTCCTTCCTGCATCAGTTTTCAGGAGCAGGAAGCTGGCTGGTATCACCTCTCCAAGGTTTAACTTGTGCCTTGATTTCTGCTTTGTCACATGTCCATATTTCTTTCAGAGAAAAGCATCAAAATCTGAATTTCCCATATTGCCATGTTTATTGATGCCATTCAGTTTTTGTAAGGCAGGAAATATTAAGGTGTAAGCTCAAAGGAAAATGTGATTTTTTTCAGTTTAAATGTGTGTTTTGAGTTAAAATTAAAGACAGACTGCTAAACTCACCTTTCATCTGTGCAAAATGGTTTTTGTCAGCTTCCTTAATGTATTTGATGCAATGTTTTCTGTGCATTGGCTTCAGCAGGAGAAGATTGTGTTTTGCAGGGTGCAAAACCAGTTTACTTTTTTGATTTTTAGTGGGGAGACAGACATGTATCAATCTGTTCTTCAGCTGCTTAAGTCAATATTCTGAATCAGCTGATACAGTAGTGGAAAAGCTAGGGCAAAATCTTGTGTCTGTACCTGAGCACCAATGCAGTCAGTAAAGTAATGCAGGTTGCTGCTGAGTGGGAGGGCTGATGCCTACTCCTTAAACTGTGCAAAACCTAAAGTTGAAATATAGGAGGGAAGGGCTTCGTTTCTTGGTCTTGCATCCCCTTGCTCAACTCACATCTCTAAGGCATCACTGGGGACCAGTTCTGACAGCCATCTGAATTCTTGGAGGGTGGGCTGCTTACCATCCTCCCAGTACTTCCCAGTCTGGAAAGCAAGGAAAGTGTCTGCCAAAAATGGGGAGAAACAAGCGTGCCATCTGAAGCTGACCAGCTGCTGGAGCAATGCTCCTGCTCACTGTGTGTGCAGCTCCAGCAAGCAGTGCCCTCCTGGGTGTCTGAGCACAGGCCATCTGTAGCTCATGCACATCCTGGCCACCTTGTGGGCAGCCAAGAGGTCACCCGTGCAAGCATTCTTCATGATGTCTGGGGGGTCCAAGAGGGGCACATTTGTTCAACCCACCATGCTCTGGTGTTGTGGAGCTGGGAAAAGCTGCTGTTCAGGAAGGCATTACTGAAGAGACAACATAACTGCCTTCCCCCAAGCTGTCAGGCAAAATGCCCCTTAGGGTTGCATCTCCTTGCTGAGATTGCCACAGAGGCTATTCGGAATTTTACAGCATCTTTGATACTAAACTAAAGTCTGGCTAAACTTTTATTGCTTCTTCTACTCATGCTCTTTCCTAAAGTTTTATTGAAGGGAGGGGAAAATATGAAAAATGTTAATATACAGTAAACTGTTGAATTCTGACTGTTGCAATCATGATCCCACATGTAGGTCATCATTCCATTTTGTTAGCACTTTCCTGGGAAATTGCTTTGATGAGTTCAACTTTGTGGCCACAGTTATAAACAAACTGATTGGACATCTTGTCCTGAGAATTTCTCTTTCCTGGACAGGAGAAAAGAGTGATATGGGAACATAGAAAGAAAACATGTTGGAAGCAAGGGACTGAGATTTCTTCCCCGTAGGATATGATGTTTCCACCTGTAATCATTAAGCAGAATATGAGCATTTCTCCAAAATAAAAGAGGGATGTTTTCATCCATGTTACCAGTAAGAATAAAGGAAGAGATGATCAGAGCCACCAACTTTTGAGAACACCTACAACGAACATGCTGGGAAGACAGAAAACCTGTCACAAAGTCTCATGTAAGAGAGACAAGTCATGCTTAATCAAAGCTGACACAAAATCAAGACTTTTCAAGGCATACCTGCAGTAAAAGATAAGTATTCAGACACTGTCAGTCTCTGCAAACATCTCCTGATGCCACTAGGTAAAAAAAAGATCCTCATCAGAAATACATGATTTTCATTCCACTGTATATGTCACCAAACCAGCCTCTCTCAAAACTTGGCTGTAGAAATTTCTGAGGTAGTGAACTATCCAGAGCTTTGGTTCCATAAAATCATCTCCAGGGAAAAGCCGCATGAAAGTGGACAGCCAGGGAGAAACAAGATTAGGAAGAGGCGAGATACCACAGTACAATTTAATAAGACAGACAAGGTCAAATTTTATCATTCTTTGAGAATTTCTTAATATACACCCCAATAGATTTCTGCAGCATCACAAAAAATTACCAAGAAAATAATTTGTCCATGGTTCTGAATTATTTTGAGGAGAAAGGCAGGCTTTGGTGTCTGGAGAGTAAACAGGGAACTCATCTAAAGACTGAAGACAGTAAATATAAGCAGTGGTAGGCGGTGGAGCAGAGGTAAAATAGCCATTATTTTTTTTTGGTGAGGCTGCTTCTGAAGACACATTCTGAGTGCTTTGGTGTTGCCCATTGCTGGCTTAAAATCAACACATTGACAAAGTGCCCCTTTTGGGTTAATAAAGTCCATGTATTGTTCAAAATGCTCCTTTTAAAATACTCTTATTTAATGACTGGTTCACATGCCACATGCTGGGCTATAACATATAACAAGAGTGCTCAATTGTTTTTAAAAACAAATAAATGGACGAAAAGAAATTCCCTTTTGACAATGAAAAGAGCAGTTTGAGAGACTGCTATAAATGCAACTACATTTTAGCTCTGTGCTCCCAGACTCATCACTTAGAGCTTTCTCCAAACTGTTGTGTAGCCAGTGCTGCTTTAGCCAATATGCTTGTTGGAGACCACATCTTTCCTTTAATAACATGGTGGGGACAGTGTCTTTAGGGGTGATTTCACATGTCTGTAGGCTTACCTAGTTTAAGTACATTCTCATTAGGGAATTCTTAAATTTTCCAAAGCTATGTGCAAAAGACAGACTTTTCAGCAATATAAAGTAAGAAAATACTTTCTATTTCTTTATATTTCTTCTGCTGCTTCATTACTGTCTTGTTTTCCAAAGAAACTGTCTGTCTGCTATCTTCTCCTGCCTTGGGTCTCACATACAGGATTGTCCTGCTGGCAACATATTTTGGCAACTGCTACCAAAGAAAAAGTTCAAATCTGTTTTGCATTTTGTCTCTGGGAAAAAAAGAAAAATGAGTTATTTTCCAGCTTTTATGTCCTCAGTTAATTCAGCAGAATTGGATGGTAGAATGAAGGTGTCAGAGTCCAGCTGAATATTGGCTGTCTGTACCTGAGAGTGATGCCATCTCGGTCACTGGGCTCCTCAAACTCCTTTTGATTTTAATAGCTCACTGACCAGGTTCTCAAAGTGATCTTGCTCTTTTAAAAAGAGACTTGATAAGCTTTTAGCATATTAAAGTGCAAAAGCACCTGATGCTTTTTATACTCCTTCAGAGGCTTCATTTCCTTTTTTTCAAAGTATTTGTTTCTCAAAAGGAATTTAAACATAGTATAATGTGTAATTTGTGTGATTCACAAATCCCCATTTTGTAATTATTTCTACAAAAGCCTGAGATGCTGGATATATGGATGTGCTAAGGAACATTCAGTTAGTTTTTTTCTAATATTCAGATGTTAGGTCTCTCATGTGTTGCTTGGAGAAAGAAGCACTTTGCTGGCCATCCTTTGAAAAAACAGATCTCTTTCCTGTTTATGAGCTGGAATGGGAAAGTTGGTAATTTCTTTGCATACACAGTCCAATTGACCTGGGATTCTCACATGCAGTCTCTGCTGATGGCTTAATTTTAGACCCGGCATCTAAGAAAGATTTAAAGTTTGTTCCTTTGTTTTTTTAACATCAATTACTGTGAACAGTTACACAACACTTAACCCTTGGATAACAATGTATTTGGTACTTTTTTCCTCCTTAGATATTTTACCATGCCTTTTTTTATCTTCAAGTTGTTTGTGCCATATTCCCCCCCAGGGCAGATGTCTATCTGTCTTCATATTCTGAAAACAATATATGATCAAAGCAATTTCAGAAATAATGCAAAACTTTATTACATACTTGCTCTTAAAGAAGGATTTCTAAATGCAGTTTAGAAATAGAACCTAGAATAAAGACTTCTAAACAGCAATGCCTCTGCTAATGTAAAGTATTGTTCCATGACTGCCTGCCCAAGAGATCTGTAGACTCGTAAAAAAGTTCCAGAGTGAGCTAGATGCTCTTTCTGTCTTTCCCAACTTTTGTGCAGAGAAAGTTGTGCTCATAGGATTGCACAACAATAGGTTGGGGAAATGTTATTTTCATTCCTCTGGTAAGGAAAACCTTACAGTAGGAAGCATGTATCAGTAACTTTTGCCATACAGCAGCTGGAAGCCTTCATTGCTAGACTGTATCCTTTACTGGTCTTTAACTTGACCTAACGCTGTCTGTACATGCCTTTCTAAGCTGCGATGTCGTTATTAGACAGCTCCAAGTCCCACTCTCTGCTGTATCCATTCATAAACTTGCACCTCTATCTCACACTGTATGAAGAGGCGTGGACTTGTCTGTAGACTCGCAGCAAAATTCTGTAGGGTGTTCCCTGGAGTCTCATAAGCTGCCTCTGTTTTAGCAGCGTACCTTTCAAATGAGTGTGGGGTCTGTGATCCACAGCCTTGCCCTCAGCTGGCTTCTAGACTTCCCCCACCCCCAGCAGAGAGCTTACTGAAGCCACAAGCTGTCGGGCTCAATTATTTGCACAGCATCTTAATAGGACTTGCAGTTTTTCCTAAAAAAAAAAAATAAAAAACAACACACCACCAAGAAAAAAAAAATGCCACTAGGGTCAATTGTCCTTTCTTTAAAATTGGTTTTATGGAATTCATCTCTCCCTGGGAGATTTGAGGCACTCCTGGAACTACTGCATAATCAACTCATGTCTTCTCTGGGGACTACACTGCTATGAAATCAAATAATGTTGTAATCTCGATGTGAAAACCAACTTCAGTCAGCACCTTTGATCTCAAAGGTTTGAGAGTGTCACTGAAAGAATTACTTTGAGCATGATAGTCTTCCAATCAAATTGCAGCAAGTATTGACTATGATCTCTCCCAAACCTGCAACCCAAGCAAGAAAGGGCCTGGGCAGGTCTTAATGAGAGGCTGCCAAAAAAAGACTCACATGACATGAGAGAGGTATTTTAGGAGCTATTGCTTTCCTCAAGGTCTTGCCATAGCTGTAGCACTGCAGCATGGTTTAGTAAGTGCAGAGCTAAAGGGATTACTGGTTGCACTGCTGCATGTAACTATGGTCCAGATACTTTGTGCCCTACAGCTGTCCTGTGGCCTTATTTAGAGAAGCTAACTGGCAAGTTTTCACTCAAAACAAGACTTTCTGTGTGAAATGGGCTTTCACTGGAAAGGCATCATTCTTGTTGCCCTGTTTTTTTGGAAACAGATCTTACAGAAAAAAAAAAAAAACCAAGATAGGGGAAAATGCATTTTTTTATTGCTTTGGTCAGTCTTTTCTGTTTTCAGTTTCATTTTTCATTGGTAACAAAGAAGGCAGTTTTCACTGGCATTTTTTAAGATGAAAAACATTCCTATGAAAAATAATTGGTGTTTTTCAACTGCCTCCATATGAGAGCCCCGTAAAATCTAATCCTGCAGCTGGGGCTATTAACCCATACTTCTGTACCCTAGCAAAGCTGTATTGAAATCAATGGAGCAGAGCACAATTGGCAGCAAGAATGGTTATAAGATCAGTGGCCAATTAGGCAAAAAGACAGCTCAAGACTGTTATGATAGTGGGAGCTAAAGCATTGTCTTCTTAGGTAACAGAGATAAATCACTGAAAACAAATCCTCATGGCTTTGTAGAAAGGCACCAAATAAGAATTCTACAATATTGTAATGGATCAGCTGGGGAAAAAATATCTTTTTGATAATGTTTTTCAGTAGTTTCTTAAATTATTATATCTAGAGAACAGAAATTTACCACAGCTTTTTGTACTCAAGTTAATATTAGGGTGAGGAAAATATTTGGTTTTCATCTTTACCAGTTTTACTGCATACTGTAATTGCATCTTGTGCTGTACCAAGGGATACATTCAGCCTGCCTTGCCAGCTTGCTTCCACTGAAGTGATGGGAAGTTTTATTTGATTATCATGCCAGATAGAGGAGAACATTTTCATGCAATGCCTGTTTCAGCTGCTTCCTTTTAAGTATTCCTTTGCAAGTGGTTAATGATAATGATAATTTGATAATTTCTTTATGATTATACTTTCCTGTAGAAAGAAAGGCTAGGCGGTCATGCAGTTCATCTGTGTTCTCTTTCTCTCCAAAATTTCTGGACCTTTTTGACCACTCTTCAGCAAATCTGACAGGTGACAGAATTTTAATTTTCTCCAGTACCTGTGGAAGGAGGTAACTGGTCTCACTGGAAATGTCTTAATAAAAGTGATTTGGGGATGAGGTGTCAGTCACCAGAGCCACAGCACAGGAGAGAGCCACCAAAACCAACCTGGATCTGTGAAAAGCCCCAGTTACAACCTGTGCTTTCTTGGGTACCAAAGCCAGAGTGTTCTCAGATACAGAAGCATAAGACAAAGCTTTGGCAACTTCATGCCCGCAGATATTACAGCGATACTTACAAGATGCAGGAAACTATGTTGCAGTGAGTTTTGGGGCTCTCTTGGGTTACAGTTGAAAGAGCAAATACTTTCCATGCACAGAGAAAAAAAAAAAAAAAAAGGGAGAGAAAAAAGAGGTCAAGTTATGAAGCTTAGAAAGTGATCAGTAATTCATTAGTGGAGCTCTAAGTGCTATTAGCTCTGAAGAATTCATGATCTACTCACAGATAGTCTGCGAGTACAAAGAGATGAAATACACCAGATAATTTATCTGTTGTGTGGGAATGGCTTTGTTCTAGCCATTATTTTTTGCTGTACCATTTTTTTCTCTATAATTTACTTTCCCTTTCATATTGTTTCTTTAAGATCACTTTGTATCTGTCTTTTATTTCCTCATTTAATTATGTGCATAAAAATAATAAAATACTGAAATGTTTAAACAACTCATTAAAACCTACTTGTAATCCTCTGTCTGGGACAAGAACTGCTGCTGTGTTCAGTAGCCCAGGATACTGTAGCTTTATCAATCTTCAAAAAATCTTGTAAATCACTACCATGGGCTGTCTCCAGTTTCTTGTAAATCAAGTAAATCCCAAACTGGATCTTTCAAGGAGATTGTCCAGGCATGGTTAACTGTTTGTACAGCTTCTGTCTTCATCCACTCCTGTGGTACAAAGCCTTTATTCCATAATCACTACTACACACATAGCCTGGAGTTCCATTGAATTATTGGAAGGTGAGAGTGAGGCTTTCAGAGACAGGATTTTCATGCTTATAAATTGTATTGGTGTCATCTTGTTCGCAAGATATATGTAGGTCTCCTACAATATCTGTGACATCCATATCCTGCCTTATAATCACACTGTGCCACAACCATCACAGTGATTAAAGAGATTACTTTTTTTTCCCCTTGTGTGGCGAGATTAGGGAAGTTCAGTTAAATGGGAGAAGAGTGATGAAGGAGCGCAGTCCTATATCATGATCTCTTCCAGGGAGAGCCTTTAGAGACAGCTTCCTTGTGCCCCTGAGGACTCAAGGAGCTGCATTTTCAAACTGTGAGGGAGAGTGGGCATCTGCCTCTAACCCGTCTTCTGGGAGAGCTTAGGACTGGGCCCTGCTTTTGAAGCAGATTTTTTCCTGCAAAAAAAGCCTGCAGCAAGACTGCAAAACCTGTCAGACAGACCAGGCACAGTCATGAGGTGACAAGGGACAAATCCGATGGTGGCTCTGGGAGGGGCAGCAGCTGCACCCTGCAGCGGGATGGGGAATGTGCCCGGGTGGAAGGCTCCAGGAGAATGCACCTTGCTCCATCCCCTTGCACCTATCAGCCATCTCAGCTCCTCCCACCTCAGTGATACTCTCATTTTGCTGTCCAGACTCTCAGCATTTTTTTTGCTGTTCCTGTTTCTGCCCACCCTCCTGCCCCTACACCGGTTCTCCTCTTCAGTGTGTCCATTTCACTTTAGGCAGTGATTTTGACTGCATCATTTGAGTCTCCACTGTAGTTGTAGTAGAGACAATAATAGCCTCTGTGTATCTTCTGTCTGTAATTATTAAAATAGGATCTGGGACTGACTCTGACTTGATAAAGAGAGCAGGATGGAAGTGAAGGGGCACAGCTGCAGGGCCAGAGCTGGGATTTATGGAAGTCCCAGTGGCCCCCAGTGAGCCCATGGTTCTTCTGCGTCCCTTCCTCTGAAAGTGAGGCTTGAATACAAGGATTACTGTGAGTCTTCTGGTCTGCTGTCCCACAGAAACTATTTGTGAGGATAAGCTGTTGACTCAAAAATCACTCAGTTTAAGTTTTGTACACACCAGAGCTTGCAGACCCAAAATGAAACAGTGCACTATTTGTGGTTAAATTGCATTGGAAAATGAGGAAAGTATTTGTGATAGTGCCTGTCTAGTTTCAAGATTACCAAGGCACCAAAGATGTCTTAAAGATCTGAGAGGAAATTCTGAATTGGGAATGTCAACTTGTCCTTAATGTGTCCTGGTTTTCCCAGGCACAGTACACCTCCCATTAACATGTGGTTGATGGAACAGATGGGCTGCAATGCTTGAGCAGGGACATGGGTTACAGGGAGCCTGTGAGACTTTGACTTCTACTTAAAACTGTTGGCATTGTTTTAGTGCTACCTCTTAGCTGTCTTGTTTTAAAGGACAGTGAGTCTTTGTAATAAAGCCATGTCCTAAACTGCTGCACAAAGGGCACTCACTACCACGTGGTTTAGCACTTTGGAAAACACTGTATCACTCATAAATAGAGACACAATGAGCCATCACCTGGTTTTATTGAAAGGTCGCAGCAGATGAGGACGTCTGAAATCACAAATCACAGCACCAACTTCTCAGTATTCCTGCTTCCAGCTTCTCAGTATTCCTGGACTGGTAACATCTTCCATCTAGCAGGGATGTTGCAAAGATTAATTATACACCAGATTATTAGACAATTTAAAGCATTATTTTTATTCTAAGTAGCACTATTTTTATCATAAGAACCTGGGAAGAGTTTAAGTGGCTCCCCACCTACCCTCTTCGGCTTCCATTCACTTCTAAGGTAGATCACCTTTATCATCTTACCCTTGCCCCAAATGTTATCAGGCAGGTTACAGCTGCGCTTTTCAAAAGCAAATCTCCGAGTCCTGTTGCCAGCTACAGCTTGGGAAGGAATTTGACAGGAAAGAGAGGGACCCTTCTCCACTCCCTCGTTCATCCTTTTTTTCTGAGTTTCCCAGGTAGTTTTTCTGCCTAAATTCTATTACATCCCCTGCAAAGAAAGAGTAGGCTGTATTTTGCATACTCCTGCTAATGAGGACAGCAGAAATACTTAAAGCTACCCCCAGAGCCATGGCAACAGAATCTGAGCAGCAGCTGTTCCTGGAGGCTCTCCCTTTCCTGCTAATTGAGAACTCGAGAACAGTCTTCCTTACCCGCGTGTCTGCTGGTAGCGGCCACTTCTCTCTCCTCACCAGAAATGTTTCGGCAAACTTCCCTTTGAATTTAAAGGAAGGCGTTTTAACGCGTGCCTTTAGTCTTGGCAGAGAGGCCAAATCTGGGCTCCGTGATGATTTCCAGACGCTCAAAGGCATTGTCCAGTAGAGGGAGCAAAGGGAGCACTGTGGACACCACGCTTGCAGAGGCTCGCAGAAAGGCTTTCCCAGCACAGGCAATCCTTTCGTGCTTCTCCCCCGTCCCACCGGTGGGTTAGTGTGCCACTGAGCCAGGCACAAGCAACCCCCGGGAAGAAAACGGCCTTTTGATAGCCAGGTCCTGCCAAGGAAGACAGACAGACAGAGCATCGGCTGCTGGTGTCCGGGGTTTTCAAATATTTTCTTATACTTGCTTCTTTGAATCCTATATAATAATTTATTTAAACAATATAGAACAATTCAGATCTATTATTTTGATTAATTATCAGGCAATTAGTGTGTAGCATTAGCAATATGTAATTATTAATATAATCATTAGTATGAATAGGACTTAGTAATAATTACCCTTTGACAAATTTGGGGGTGATTCCCATGGACGGCATCCAATTTTCCCTCAATAGCAAGCAGTGTGCAAGGCTTCTTGAGCAGCTAGAACATGCTCAATTCTGCTGTTAAGCACCATTTTCACTCTCTTGTATTTAGTCCTGTGAAGTGGCCCAGGGATGTGCTGTACCAAGGCCTCCGTGTGGCTTGGAAACTGGAAGCTTTTCTGCGTGAAGTCTGGGTTTCCTCATTCAAGGTGGGATTGGCGCTGATAGCGGGCACTGCTCAGGCTAAAACAGACAAGCCCAAAGTGCAACAGAAGGAGAAATCTCCGTGTTGGAAGACAGCACATCAATTTTTCTGGTTACAATTAGTGCATACCTGCCTTTCACCAGCTTAGTTATGACTGCCTAATTCCATGTAGTGCTTATTTTCTAATTAGTTTGTGAAAGGTTATAAAAGCCATTAGATACATATTCAGAATATTACTTAATGTGTTTACTAAATAGGAACATTAAAGATAGGATCAGATTTTCCTGTAGAGCAATCTGGTTACATCAACACAAATCCCCTCTTAATGTAATACCAAAACCATTGGTGCTCTTGTATTTAGGTAAATGTCTGACTTTTTTTTTTTCTGGTTTTTTTGAGACTTTTGGCTAAATAAATACCATATTTCTCCATAAAATGTGCATGTCACAGTGAACTGAAAAACTATACCACATCTTATTCACAGACATTGAATGAGCAAAATATTTTTTGTCTCTGTGTCATTTTCATGGCTTTATTTTTTTTTAATACCATAGAGAGCATTCATGCCAAAAGTTTAGACTTTCATTTATTTGAAGCAGCAAGGAAGGAATAATTTTTTTAAGTTTTCCAACAAGCCCCTTTTTCTCTGAGTGACAGTAAAAGAGAAAAAGTGCAATTAAAAATCATGCACATAACTAATATAGAACAAAACTTTAAAACTTACCATTATGTTAAGGTATCTTTGGATCAGTTTCCAGGGAGCAGGCTCTGCTCTGATTTCCTCCTCTCTAATTTCAGAGTGATCTGTTTGTTACTAATTTGTTTTATTTCAGCCTAAATACGTATACAAGGTACAAAACAGTGGTTCAGAATAATTACTGGAAGAGTATATAGGGAAGCTGTGCTATATTTGTATTTGTGTCCAACAACAATAATCCAGGAACATTTCATATGAGAGGCATGCTTATAAAACAAGTTACACAGGCTGAATCAACTTTTGAAATCAATAGGAAGAGAACATAGAAAAAAAATCCATGCTATTTCAATTCCAATAATTACCAGAGAGCTAACCAGCCTCTGAGAAAAATGTTATCAGGATTGACACGTTTCCAAAGTGTATTCTGATTTTAGGTAAACCTTATCTTCTGGCAAAGAAATGTTTTTTTGGATATGTTCCAGCTTGTTCTTCACGTTGTTAGGTTTTTAATTCTTGCTTTTTTTAATACAATGTTTTATTTTTTGTGTGTGCTGTGGTAATTGGAATAGAAGCAAGAGTGTGCTATTCTTCTGGCAGTCACATTCCCTTCAGTGGCTTTTTTTTAAGTAACAAGACATCACAGCAGTGAGAACTAAAAGGCTACACACAGGCACCTCAGGTGGCTCTGATGATTGAGTGGTGGCTAACAACAGGTAGCGTATTGTGACGGCTCGGCCACCGCCATCGCGCCGAAGCTGAAAGCGAACGCACGAGTGCGCTTAGAATTCCCTAAAGATGTATTCTGTTTGATCCGCAAGGGATCGCTTCGGCTCTTACAAAAGCATCTGGCAGAAAATACCTTTGTTCCTGTGAATGGGAGTGGGTCTGCTTTTCCCTTTTCCTTCTCTCCTGGTGCTTTTATTTGCAGCCGTTTTTCAAGCCTGAGTCATCGCAAGTGTGATATTGGGTGAGACACTTGTGTGAACACCCTTGACTCCTTCAGCTATGGTGTTTCACATGCTTAAAACCTCCATGGAGCTACCATCTAGAAAATAAACAGTTATTAATAACACTCTGAGATGTAAAAAAACCCAATATCATGAGAGTAATCAGAGCAGCGGCCTTTAGCTCAACTCAGGGTCTGAAGCCGTGTCATGATCATTCAGAAACTTCTCTTCATCCATAGCATACGCAGAGGGTATTATTCAGAGCACATCACGTCACATGCACAATGGAGCCCTATCCTTATCATTCACAGGAGCTGGCCATTTCTCCTGTGCTGCATGTGTTTTGCAGCCATAGGGGTTCTAGTTGTGTCTGGTACCACAGATGCAGCAGAGGAAAGCCAGTTTTGCAACAGGGAGTTTTGCTACATGCAAAACACAAACTAGAGGCCTAATTAAGCACCATCAGGCTCCCCACTTCCTTCAGAAGATGTTGGGCCTTTAGCAGAAATAAGCACTGTTGCATGAAATATAATGGCAGATATTTGCTACCTGCACAATTAGAAAACCCTTGGGATCCTGAAAACAGCTTTATGAAAATGCAGTTTCAAGCCTTGTTTTTTTGCCATGTGACTGCTGGGTCCTTCCTACCGTACTAAAACATAGTACAAATATGTGTGGTGTGCTCAAATGAACTGGAGGCCACAATGGAAAATAAAAGACGTGGAGTTGCTGAGTGCTGAGAGCTGGCTCTTGGAACCTACATACTAAGCACTGAAAACAGCTTGAATCCTTGAAATCTTAAAAAATCCACAAACCAAAAAACAATATCTGACAAACCACCACCCACACACAGAGAACAAACCAAAAAACAAACAAACAAGCAAACAAAAACCCTAAAAATGTAAAAGAAACCACTGGGGTAGGAAAAAAGCAAATCATGTAGTTTAGGTTTTGGCTGACTGAGGTGTTTGCACACAAATTCTTTGAAAGAGGTCAGAAAAAAAAAAAAAGTGGAAATTACAGGTAGCAGCAGGGGAAGCAATACAGTCAAGGGACAAAGATGTAAAATCTCAGTTTCCTTACAGATTTCTTCTGGAATCATGGATGCAAGCCATCTTAGTGTATATCCTTTGTAGTGGCAGAGGTACAGGAGAGCCTGGGAAGCGAGCTCTGTCATGGCTCCTCTGTGCGCTCATCTCTCACAGGGAAAGCCTCTCAGTCCTGGGGCCACACAAGGTAAACAGCCCCTGTGGCACTGCTGGGACCAAAGATCACAGCTCCCCTCTCTCTGAGCTGATACAGTTCTTCCTTGTTAAGCACAAAAATGCTCAAAGCCATGATTTCAAGCTTGACCGTGACCCCCTATGAAAACAGGTCAGGCAATTAACTCATCATGAAAAACATTCCTTTTTTTTCCTCTCTCCCTTATCTTATTCTAAATCTATTTTAACTTTATGGGGGGATTAGATACCAACATGTCTAGTGTTGATTCCTTGTGTCATGGACTCAATGAATCCTTCATTTTCCCTTTTTCCACTTCATCCAAGCTCCATAAAATGCCCAGGAAGCATTACTTTAACAGTGTGATGACAGTTTAATTAGATCAAGACTGCAGCAGAAGGGGAGTATCAGGATTGAAGGCAGCTGTGGGTAACAGTCAGGATGTTTGCAGCTCAGCCTTCTTCCAGCCCATCTAAGTAAAGGCAGTTCAGAGGCAGCTGCTGATACTTGCATCTGGTTTTCCCTCAGGTACTGTGTCCCATCTGAGGGCCAATGCCTGGTCTATATGACTGGGTTGCAGGATCTGTTGGGTTTTTCAATTTTATTTCCATTTCTGAAACTTATGGTACCATGGTTTGTGCTCAGTGTTATCATAATGAACAGTGATGAAGAATAATAATGCAGGTACAGGGAAGCCACAATCCTGGTGTTGCTAAAATTCATGGCAAAACTCCCATTGACCCAAAGAAAGGCAAACTTTCACCTTCAGGAAAAAAAAAAAAAAGTAGGAAGCCTTAAATTAGGAGGGCCCTAGAAGAAAATTTATTCTGGTATGAACAAAGTGCATTTCCCCACAAAGTCCATGGCTATTTGACTTGGAGTCTCAACCTTTCTTGTGAGAGACATGCACTGTAGCTGTTTTACAGCTTTATAGAGTATGATGGAGAGAAATGGACCTAGGTGCCACAAGGAATACCAGGCAGTAAAGTTTAGGCACTTTGACTCCCACTTTTCCATGACTCAGATCTTAATGAGTTTTTCATCATCGATTTTTGTACAAAGGTACAGTAGTTTCAGTGTGCACACTCAAGATTCCCAGTAGGGAGACATTTTATTGATCTTTTGACAATATCTTATTAACAAAGGCTGCTTTTCAGCTGGCAATCTACTTTAATAAAACACGCACATGGTTATCCTGTGTTCTATTCACCAATTGGTATCAATCAGTTAAATGCATTTGTTTTGCAGTATTCTCCATTCTTTTGTGTTTCTATTCTAACACTCTGATATATGCATAGATAAAGATTTTCTTAAGGAGTTTCAATCTGAAGAAAAATCACTGAGATAATAACACCTTTTTGTCTCATGTCACCATTCTGCTGCATCATCTCTGCAATGCAAATCATCCTCATGCTATGTACTGTCTTCTAGAATAGATCTTAGATCAAATCTTGCTCTAACTCTTGCATTGGTGAGGAAATATAGTACAGGCAAACTCTTTCTTACCTTTAGTATTTCCAGTCTTCTGTATTTAGGTTTCCTTTTGCATTAGTGTCGCATGCCTGACCTTTAATGCAATGATTCTCAGTGCACCAGCATCAAGCAGAGAAGTATTATGCATGCTATATTCCAGACGGACAACTAAGGCTTGCCTAAGGTCACAGTGGACTGCTTGTGGAAGATTAAGGACTTAACTCCAAGTCCTTCACACACCAGAGAACTTCCTTCAGCACCAGACCCATCTGACACTTCAGTTCGCTGCAGTCCAGTCCCTGTGTGACACTGTGACACTTACACAGCCCGTGTCCAGGACATCTTCTGGAAAATGCACAACTCAGTACCTGGGGTCCCCCTACCCTCCCCACTAAACATACTAGCCATTTAGCCAGGTAGCATAAGAAACTCAGATTATTATTTCTGATGCAAGTTGGAGCTTTTTTTTCAGTGGGACCTGCTGGATTTTCACGCATTTATTAGGTTTACATGGCAAGATTTTGGTAGCAGGGGAGCTGCAGGGGTGGTTTCTGTGAGAAGATATCAGGAGCTGTTCCCATATCGGAAAGTTCCAGATACCTCCAAGAAGGCCCCAAGGCTGGCCAAAGTAGAACTCAGCAGTGAGCTTGGGGAAATTAATTTTGCCAGAATCTGTTGTGCCCATGACAGTGATTGCCAAGTGGTCTACCTGTCCTTAACTCAACCCACAAGATTTTTGTCATATTTTGTCCCCTCTGTCTAACTGAGGAAGCTGAGTGATAGAGCAGCTTGGTGGACACATGGCAGCCACCCAAGGCCAACCCACCACAGTGTAATTATCATTGCAACCTGCCTTGATGAGACCACTGACATTACTCCACAGAGGTTCTGTGGGTATCCGGGCCAACACATGTTCTTTTCTTTGCAAAGACGAAGTTAATTGAATTAACTCTTGTATGCCACATTAATGCTGCTAGAACTGAAAGGAGGATGTGCCCTGTTGAGCTTGTGTGATTTGTGTCTTAATGTGGAGCACTTGTTTTTATATTTCCTAGCAAAAGAATTAACTTTAACAGCATCTAGTTTTTAAAAATCCAGTAAACAAGGCAGAAAGTAGAGAATTAAAGTGTTACCTAAATGAGTGCTCTGCAGGCACTGAACATCAAGGGGTTTGCCTTTGTCACCTCTCTGCCACTGCAAGTCACTCAAATAAGTTTTACTGTAATGGAGCTAATGATAAATCTGCAACTCTGAAAGAACAGCTTTCTATCTTTAGGCTTCAGCTATGCTTTTCTTTTGTCTGTATAGCCTATTTATGGAATGCTGCTGTTGAACTTGAATGCAAACCAGAAGAGTGTTCCTGCCTAAATTGTCTATAAAAACCTCCTGAAGGAGCTTAGGGGGTTTTGCTGTCTGTATTTTTGTGAAGTCCTCAGTGTGCTGCTTTGCTCAAGTATTTGTTTATTCCTCATTCAACTTTAATTGTCTGTCTTCAAAAAGTGACCTCCTGAAATGTATACCCCCACGTCTGTGTGAGGCTGCTATTTTTATATAACCCTGAGAACACTGAGGTTGTATGGGCCTCCATGAGACAGGAATGTACAGAAACCTGTGCATGGAAATAGCCATCTTGGATGCACCAAGGCGCAGATAAGCACACAGATTATTTAGAAAACTAACAAAGGAAAGGATTTTAGTGGAAATAATGCTGTAATCTACCATTTTAGATTAGACTGTTTGCTTGTCCCATATGCCCATGGGGCATCCAGAATAGGATGCAAATTATGACAATAGAAGAAAATGCAGAGCAAAAGCGTTAGAGGATAATTTGTACCTAGGAAAATTTTCCTCATTAATTAGGCACAGATTCATGCCCTCAGGCAGAAAGCTTTCAAGTATTTTTCAAATCCTGAGCTCTGGGTTTGTCTTGGTGGGAGTTTTTTGTTTAGTTGGTTGTGGTTTTTTATTTTTTTGCTTGCCATCCTCTGTAACCATCAGAGCCTCTTCTTGCTGGGGTGTCACACATCAACAAATTGTATAGGCTGGGCACTCAGCAAACACGTAGTTTCTTTTAAAAGGTTTGATTTACCTGTTTTTCTGACTCTTTGAATCTCTTTGGAGCTTGTGCTGGAGGTAGGAAGGAGTGCACTCCTCTATAAAATTAAGCACTTTGACTTCCCACTGTGTCCTTCTCTATGGCTTGAAGAAGACAAGGATAGAATAACAAAACATCCTGCACAGTTCAATCCAAGCTGCACGGGGAATTATAATTGCTTTATAATTTTATCCTCCTTGTGATTATGGTTTTATGACATTAGTGAACTCTCTTGTATCTTGTGATGGGATTGTGGCCATATTGGGTCACCACCCTCTCCAGCCTCCAGGAACACTGGGGGTGTCACATCTTTTGCAGCTCCCCCTTGGACACCCAGGACTGGAAGGACTGTCCTCATCTTAGCTTAGCAGCCAAATTACAGAGAGTATTATTCCAATCCTGGGGCAAACACCCAGATACTGGTTTTGGAAAATGCATGTGAAAGTGCAAAATTATATTTACATCCATGCAAATGTATGTGCTTTTCCAAGGGGCTTTGAAATAGTGAAAAACAAACTCTAAGTAGGCCAAAAGCAAAACAAATTTGCTTTTAAGTAAAAAAAAACCTCAAAAATACCAAAAAAGGCAAAAAAAACCCCCACCTCATTCAAGAGAAGAAAACTGCAGCCTACATTGAGCCTCATTTGACACTGGAAATATGAACATTGGCCACAATTTTGATAGCAGTAGTGTAGCATACTTAAATTTGCATGAGTAACCAAATAGAAAATTTCTAAGCTTCAGTAGAAAATTGCAAGTTAAATATATTACATTTAAATTTAAATTGTCAACTAGCAGCCTTATTCACACAATTCACTGTTTTAATCTATTATAAGTCAGTCAGTTGAAAAATACAGAGCTACTACATATCTTTTCTGCAGGAATTTATAGCAGTTTGAATTTGGGGGGAGGGATTTCACCTAAAAATAATAAATACTTTGCAAAACGAAATCTAGAGCTACTTGAATGTATAGAAAAAATCATATTTCGTTTTGGTAATATGTGATATGTGTATCAATTATCACTTTTACATTTGTGTAATGTTCCATAATGTAAAATACTTTTCCAGAAAGGCTCCATTCCAGTGACAGTGAAGCAAAACAGGAATTTGTCAAACCAGAACAGTACTTGGATTTATGCAGCTTAAAGCAAAGCTGGAATAATCAGAAATCAGACCCAAAAATGAAATGCTGGCTTTATAAAAATGAATGGGCCATATGCAATCCAGAAAACAATTCACTCTGTTTTACAAGAGCAAAAATAATCTCTTATAAAATTGTGCAAAAAGCTAAGAAGTCTGACATCATCACCTCTTGGGTAATATTACACTACAGGTTTGTCTGGTTTGGTTTTTTGTTGGTTTTGGTTTGGTTGGGTTTTTTTGTTTGTTTTTTAGGTTTTTTTTTTCCTTCTTATCCTATACAGCTCAAGTCCTGCAAGTACTAAATGCTTTGTGAATACCCTTGTTGATGTCACCCAATTCTTTAAGGATGTTAGTGGGTGGGGAAGGGTCCGTATGTGTGGTGTGAATAGGCTGACCGATAAATCTTTAGTACAAATCAAAAGCCTAGAAGACTTTTGCACAGTATTTAAGCAAAAGACTGAGTCTTCTGGTTGACAGTTGAGTGAAACTTTAGTCTTCCCACCAAAAGTACCAATTTCTGGTAATGAAATAAACTGTTGTATTTCTTCTTGTTTGTGTCTAGAACTCATAATGTGTGAATTTTGGAGTAGGCTGCAGGACTAGAGGACAAAGAAAGCAGCAATAATAAATAAATATAAAAGGGTGGACTAAAATTGGGGTACTCAGAATAGCATTACTCCCTGTGATGACAGGACCCTAAATCTTTAGCTGCTTTCTGTTGTGATTTAAATTAGCAGCAGAAGTCAGTTTGTCCTTTGGATTGAAGGAGCATGGCCAGTGCCCTCAGGCCATAGCGCAGGTCATGTATTCAAATGCTTAGACAGGCTCAGGTTGCCGGCTCAAGACCAAGGAAATAAAATTCCTGTCTCAATTCCATCTCTCAGGCATTTTGTTGCTACGAACTTGTTTATGTGTTTGTTTGTCTGAACTGCTTTGTGTCTAAGCAGAAGGAAGGACAAAACCTTTCGGCAAAGATGTGGAGAAATGTATTGGGAACATTTCTTTGATTTTTCAGAGCAGATAGAACCCCCAAGTGAGATGCGAACTGTAGTCTCACACATCTGTGCATTCTTCTTCCATGTGTCTCTTCCCCTTGGTCCAGGCTCACTTTTTAAAGAGTTAGGGCTGGTTAATTCAGCTGCTAAGGCAAGGCTCTGTGCTGAAGTTGGCCAGAGTGTGCAGATATTAATTCAACTGCCTGGTTTCTGCAATTCAATATACAATTGAATGTGCATAATCTGAGCAGTACGATTGATTTAACATCAGTGTGGGAACTTTAGCTTTCAGTTTTCATGAATTATGTGTTTGAATTTTGAACTTTAATGCTGTACTAATGTAGACATTTGCATTTAATGACATATCAGCCAAGCTGAATAGGCCTACCACCTCTTAAACCCTTAAAAGTTTCAGCTCTGTGAAAATCTCTTGCTGAAAATATGAACAACAGCTGGTAGATTTCCTGACTGAAATGCTCTAGTCTTGATCATGAAAAGAGAAGAAATACAGCATCAACAAGATCTCATAAATCTTGTCAGTTTTAAAAACTGACATAGTTTTATGACCATTAATAAATCATGCCCCTTGTATCTAGAGGCTAATAAAAAATAAAGCCAAATGATTTAACATTCAGATTGAAACATAACTATAGGAATCTGTATGACAGAATCACCAAAGACATGAGATGAACATAATTTTTATCCCAGCTTCTTTAAATGTTTGTGATTTTTTTAATGCATCAACCAAATTATGTAGACAAATCTGAAGGAAGATATGTCAGAAATATCCAAAGTAATCTTGCACTAACAAGAGCACCAAAAAACACATTTGCCAAGGTACTTTGGTAACGAGCTCCCAGTGACTTCAGCAGCAACAACAAAGTTGGTTGAGGATGTGGAAATAAGTTCCTGGAACTGTTAGTACGGACATATATTCTGACCTCTATGGAGGCATTGAAACAATGGAATAATTTTTTTTCTATTCAGTGCGGTTTAAATCTGCCAATTCTAAATTTCAAGAGATTTAAAAATATTTAGCTGAAAGAAAAAATAGTAATTTTAATAATATATAATCATGATTTGACACCTGAGTGCAATTGTTTTAGATATTAAAAAAAAAAAAATAGTTCAGTACATTGTTAGGAATTCTGCTTCCCCTTAATTTTTTGGTCTAACTTTTTCTGGCTTGATCTCAAACTGCTGCAGTCTTGTCTTTAGAAAGTCAATATCAACAATTTCTTTTTAAGAAAAAGAGTTAGTAGAATGTCCCATCTTTAAAATGGACTTTTAAAAAAAATGACTTTGTATTCAGCTAAAAT
>VXBU01016504.1:1331575-1349339 GCA_013400315.1 Bombycilla garrulus | reverse complement strand
AGCCTCATAACCACCTGGAACATACAAGACTTTTGCAACAAAGACAGAGATATAAATGTGTAAAATGGAAAAAGAAAAATACAACTCTCAAAGGAATATCAAACCTTTCAGCTTGAAGGTTAAATATGGACATTAAAAGGAATCCAATTAAATTGAAAACAACGGTGTACTAAATTGCCCAACTGTAATAAATTCATTATATATGGATAAAGGACAACATAACAATTCATAATAAATACATGTGCTTCTTAAGTACAATTGCTTCTAAAAGTAATTAGAGTAGATCATTCCAGACCCATGTTCTCAGTAGTCTGATGGGTTTAGCAGTGCAGAGGCACCAGCACTGCTTGGGGAGATGGGAAATGTGCAGGAGCAGTAATGTGCAATGGGAAAACAATCTCGTATAAAATTTAAGTCTTCTGTATAAAAGCAGGAGATAAAAGTAGGAGTTGGATGTTTTTCATTGTTAAACTTCAAAGACTATACCTTGTATTTTTGAGATTTTATAGCTGGTTCAAATGCTAATTAGTTGCTAACTTTTAGCTCCCCTCTTGTACCAGCATGATGTAATAACTGGAGTTGGATTATCCAAAAAATGCTATTTCCCTGTTTCAGCCTCTAGACAACCAACTTTCTAAAGCAGCTTATTCCTGGCAGTTCCCCCTGACAGGAAGGAAAGGAAGAAGGAGTCCTTTTGCTCCAGATATCCTACAAAGTCAGGCTCACCTTTGTGTTTCAGCTGCATGGGCCAAACTCTAGTAAGAGTCATGGTCAGTCATAAGATCCATAAGGCTGATAAGGCTCAGGGCTGCCTGTGGAATTGCATATGTTAATGTAAATTAATGTTTTTAAAGTACAAGACAAAAGACTGATTGAATAACAGGTGCCATGTTTCCTCTCCTTGCTCCAGGTTCAAGAGCTGTTTTTCTCAGTGTTGGGAGGAATATGGTTGCTGTTGGTTAAGAATGATACAGTATCAGAAAGCAAAAAACCCAGGATCAGCAGGAAAAATAAACCAAAAATAAACCAAACCATTTTGCCCAGCCAAAATGGCAGTAAACTTGCAGACCAGGAGAGCTACTGACAATGACAGCAACCTGCAGACTTTTCACCAAAAAAATTCAGTTTGCTGAGAATAATGCACGAAGAATTTGCATGCAGGCAATGTCAGAAGGCAGAGTTACACAGTGAGTGGGATTGCATGAAGAAGCTGATTCATTAAGGTCTGATGCATTCTTAAGGAGAAAATCTAGAACGAATGCCATTATTTAAAAGTACATTTCTCACTCACTAAGTCAAGATTCCCAGGAGCTATGAAAGGCAATCATGCGGTTCTCAAGTGATTGGAAATGTTATTATAATGTAAAATGCACAAAACCTAATCCCCATAACTTTTTCCATAGCTTTTTCCCTGCCTGGACAGATGTTCCTTGTCAGCCTCTTAAAAAATACATGGACCATAATACAGGCTCACCATGGTCACTGCGAAGTGGTGTTAGTCTAATGATTAGTTGAAGGCAAGAACAAGAACAGAAAAACTTTCACTCTAAATAAAATATGTGTCTTTTGGCCAGTTGAGCAGAGAGGTATTATAAAACCCAGGAAATTAGGCAAAACCCTCTATTCTTGTAGTAGATGATGTAGATGTTAAAAAGCCGTGTTATGATACAATTTGAAAGAAAGGGTTAAGACAGGCTGTGGGATACATGGGGCTCTGAATCCCAGTGGCAAGACCTCAAAAATTCTTTGATGCTCATTTCAAGGAACAGCCTGAAGAGTAAGGAAGATAATAGTCTTCAGGTATGTTGCAAAACATGTAGAATCATAGAACGATTTGGGTTGGAAGGGACCATAAAGAACATCTAGTTCCAATCTAGTTCCCCTGTATCCTTGAGATTTTAATCTGCTGGATGCAATCACTTTCCAAAGGTTCCCTCAAGAGGGGAGCTTGGCATGATGAAACTCATTGTTTTAGCTGTAGAACTGGTACTGTGAAATTGTGCTTGTGTGTATTGCTCTTCAGATTTTTGAAAAATACCCATTGTTGGATTTTCTCCATTCCCATTTAAGCCAGTTCAGCCTGCCTTCAGAAAAGGAAACAGGCCAAAAATTGGTGTAACACATGTGCTCCCTTATAATTTTTACAAATCCAAGGTCATAGTGATAATGTCTCATTAATTTTTCTATTTAGAATTCTTATAGCCTACTACATGTCAGCCTGATCACTCCTACCAGGTAAATGCTTGCTTCGTTTTGAAGAGAACAAACTGAATATGACTTGACCCCAACTTGGCCACATTTTTTTTTTCTTGACAGGCCCATTTTATGACTCCCACATCTGGTTTCCCAGGCTAGTTCATCGCAATGCAAGGGAATAGGTTTGTACAATCAGAACCATGAGTTACTAAATGCAGCATGAATTTTCTCTGTGGTAACCAAACGTCATTACCATTGGCGGGCTAGGTCAAATAACTTGCAATCGCTCTAATTCTTAGAGTGCAGGTATTGACATTACAGAAAACAACCCTACTTTAATCTCTTTCTTTTTGGAGAGCTCAAGAATGGGTGGCATGGATAATTAATTTCCCTTACTGATAAACTGTGGCTCCTTCTAAATGCTGTGCCACTTTTGGACAAATTCAGAGGAGTGGCAAAATTTACAGGATTACCTGAGGATAAGAACTTGTTTGCACCAAGGAAAAATGTTGTAATGCCTACAAGCAGAAGTTGTGCTGCATAAAAAAAGCCAGAGAGTCTTCAAATCTTTGAGGCTGAACCAGAACTTGTCAAAGTCTCTACTACCACCTGTGCAATAGCTGCCCACACCAGGTGAAGTTCTGCCCTGTAATATCTGGGGAGATCCAGTAACCATCAGCAAAATTAGAATAATCTAATTCCTGTTGGATTACATATGTACATAATAAATTTACATAGGATAGGATAGAATAAAAGTATATACAAGTATAATATGCAAATATATAATAAAAATATAAATCCTGCACGATATAATTCCTATACTAACCTAAGCTCCTCCTCTTGCCATCATGACAAAGCTGATTTCTCACATCCAGAATGAATCACCTCTGTTGCATGCTTGTGGCAGCAGGAAGATCTCTCCAAAGGGAAATAAAAGAAGAAGAAAAACAAAAGGCATCCCTCAAAAAACAAAAGTTGAAACCTGAATTCCCAACTTAGGGTATAATCAGACAGTGATTTTTTTGATTGCCATGAGAGTGGAGCAAGAATTAGGACTACATAAGCACCTCAACCTGAATAAACCATATAGGTAGGGAACGACACATTTTAAAAAGTGATTGATTGAAAAATGGTAAAACAAACAGATATTATCATAGATTTTTTTCACAAGGGAAACATACTTCTTTACATTAGCCTCCCATGGAAATGTATTGTCTCAAGTTTGCTAATATAGGTATGCTTATGGATGCTTTTACAGCGTTTTGTTCCTTTAAGTGTGTTTATTCTGATGAAGTAATCTTTTGTTGCCAGGCTAACTCTTGACTTATTTTTATTTATTTTTAAAAAGTCCTAGTCCTCCATTTAGAACAGTCTGAAGGGGCTTCCATTCCTCCTCCCCCTAAATAATTTATCCACAGAAAACTGAAGCTTCCATTAACACAAGGCTACTCATGAGTCTGGATAAACTCTATGAACAGAGACAACTGAATGCAGAGGCAAAACTCAAGTGCAAGCTAAAGAACAAGCAGAAGGTGGCTAAGTAGTAGTTCAGATCTCCAGAGAATCCAGTGGTTTTGTCCGTCCACCATACAATTTGCCAACAGGGAACAACATAGGAGTCATATTGCAGAACTACAGCATAGAACAACCAGAATATAAGAAAATGGGTAGCGGATCTGCTGATCACTCCAGTATCCTCCCCAGTGAAATACGGACAGGGCAAGCACAGAGTGGTGCTTCACCAGAGAGCTCTCGCAGCTGCTGCAGAGTGCATTGCTACACCTGGCATGGGAGGCTGGGCATTTGCCAACTCTTAAAGCGGTCTGGTCTTTGAATTACCCCATCGCTTTTTCACATGTGCGTGAGTCACCAGCAGCTCCACTGTTCTGTGGCCCTGAGTCCCCCATTCTAATGCCAAGTGCCCTGAAAAAGGATTTCCTTTCTCTGTTTCAAAACTAGCCTTGCCTAGTTTCATTTGATGCCTTCTAGTTCTCAGATTGGGAGAGACAGGGAACATCAATCCCTGTTCCTGCTGTCCATGCCTTCTGGTGACTTTATGGTCCAAAGGCACACCAGAAAAATAAGAATTTGACCTTTGCTAGGATGCTTTCTTTGAGGCTAAACTATAAGGTCTGTACATACAGAGCAGTTTATTGCAGCTGGGAAGGGTGTTCATGGCTAAGTATGATATGTGGTGATCCTAGCTGAACTGAAAGGCAGTGGGTCTTGCACACAAATCATTTACATGCCCTCTTTTCCTTCCAGAATCAAAATGCACAAATTCACCCAAGCAGGATTTTAATTTCGCAGAATTATCTTCATGTGTGCATCTAATATAGCTAAATCCTTAGACTTTGCTGCTTTTCTAGCTGAGCAGGTGGTTCAAGGGTTTCGACACAGCCATTCTCAGTTTGGGATTTAATGACTTATAGCAAGGAGCTGAAGCAAAATGCCACACTGTATAACTGATTTCAACTCAGCTCTGACAGTTTGCACAAGCCAAGGATCCATACCCAAAGAAGGTGGTTGCTAAATTCATATTTTTCTAAGAGCAGTCACAAGGTATTTATAAGTTCTCCAAGAGCCTGAAAGCAAATGTGAGGGAGCCTCTCTTTTCCTGGACCTCTACCCCATGCCAGGGATTGCAGCTTTGCCTTAGCTTGCAAAAAGCTCAAAGAAAAAAAAAATCACCGTTTTCAGTAAGTGAGAAGGTTGACAATCCCATGCTGTTGTGGGGTGGATGGCAAGTGTTTGGCAGTTAAAAGACTATCAAAGAAACAAAATCACCTCACTTTTTCCTTTCTTTTTAAACTACATTATAGTTTAAATTTATGTTTATCTCATAATACATGTATTTTAAAGAGTTTAAAATTTAATAAATAATTTAACATATTGGAGCAACAGCAAGAGTAGTGCTCTGACAATTTGGTACCAAAGGGTATGGCAGTGAGGTTAAAGACAATTTTGCATACATTAGCATGTGCCCCTTTCCACGAGCCCTTCCTAAGGCTCCTGTGAGGGTGACTGGAGTTAGAACCCCTACAGAGGTAGGTGTTTATTTTTTCTCTTTTTTCCACCACTACATCTGCTTTAGCTGGTTTTTCTAAGTGTAAGGTTTGAACTCCATGTTTATGCAAGTAAGTTAGCAATGAAAAATAGGGCTGTCTTGGAAATTTTTCCCCTAGTCATGAAAAAGTGGGTTCTCCTGGATTTTCTGTTCCAACATCCCATGTTTCTCAGAGCACAACTACCTTCCACTTTCTTCAAGTGCATTATCAAATAGCAAGAATTTGGAATTCACCAACCAAAATCAGAAGGGGATAATGAGAAGTAAAACAAATTCCTCACAGGGGAAGTGGAGGGGCAGGCACTGATCTATTCTCTGGTGACAAGACTCGAGGGAATGACATGCCAGTGGAGGTGTAGGTTGGATATTAGGAAATCAGGCTTGGATATCAGGAAATCAGCCAGAGCATGGTTGGATACTGGAACAGGCACCACAGGAAACTGCTCACAACACCAAGCTGTCAGAGTTCAAGAAATATTTGGACAACATTCTCGGGCACATGGTGTGATCCTTGAGGTGTGCTGCGCGGGGGCAGGAGCTGGACTTTGGTAATCATCATGGATCCTTTCCAGTTTGGGTTATTCTATTATTCAATGATTCTATGAAATCTTAAAAACACCTTCCCCTCACCACTCCCTCCTGCAAGACAAAGAGGAAGTTTCTGGCAGCTTCTCAGAGAAGCCACCTCTGCACCCCCTCCGCTGCAGGAACGATGCCATGCAAACCCAACACAGCCTCAAACCCAGCATTCCTGTAAACATTTACCCTTCAACAACAGCCCGCAGGCTGCCACTGGGTATTTGCATTTTTCTACAAAACTTTTTGTTGTGAATAATATAAAAATAATTGCCTATTGTGCTTCAGCTTCTTTAGCACCTTCTGAAAATAGAACATATACTGAAGTAGTGCAACATTGTGCTTCAAATCTGAGTTTTGTTTGGTTTTAAGTGTGTTGTTGTTGGGATTTTTTTGTGTGTGTTTTGTTGGGGTTTTTTTCCCCTGCTATTTTTCATCCTGTTTGAACGATCTGGTGGTGAAGCATCTGTCAACTTTACAGCAACCTTTTTCACTGACATTGCTGATCTTACGCACTTGAAATAAAATGTCTTTTTCTCAGCAGAAGGCTGGATTGTGGTTACTGGCTGATATACAGGAATTGTTCCACCTGCCTGTGAGAGGCAGCTCTTTCTGTGCCATGACAGACCTACTGTCTAGGAGCTTGTGACTCTAAGGTGATAAAATAAAAATATTATATCAACCTGAAAGTGCAGGGCAAGTCCAAACAGGCTGAGCGCAATACAGTTCAAACTGAGATGTATCTTTCCCTGTGTGTATTGTATCAGTTTACATTATAGAGGTTTCAGCAAATTTTTACTTTTTATGGTAGGGCATGAATTTACTGAAAGGAACAGGAAGGAGAAAAAACATTTTAAGAAAGAGTCCTGGGAACTAAGAAATGCATATATTAATATTAGAGTAACATACATACATATGCAAATCACTGGTTCTGGATGATCTCAAGGTATTATGGTGATTTGTCTCCCACCTTCCTACCAAGTAATACAAGAGGGGAAAAACCAGCTAACATTGTAATTTTTCTCTGAAGAATCCTTGAAAAATACATTTTGTTTGATAAACTAAAATCAGCTTTCTAACAAGGACAAAACAGTTAATGACTGAATAGATAGTTTCTTTAAAAAGACATAATAAAAAAATCAATTTCCCAATGAGAGCTGTTTCAAGAAAAAACTCTGCCTGATTTTCTGCTATAGCAATTACACCTGAAAACTGAAAAACAACCAGGGACTGATCAATATATTAGTGAAAGGTGAATATGGGATTCATTGTCAGAAGGAAAACAAAAGTAAGAGATGGGACTGCTTCACAGAGAAATAAGTCCTTAAAAAAATTAAAGAGTCAGTACCAACAGAGTTATCTCTGAACACATAAAGGTGAAAGAAATATGGCATCTCGGGCACATTTCATAAAGAATAAATCTCCATGGACATTATATATATAAAAAACAGAATTATATCAGAGAAACTATTAGTCTATATTGTATTAATGAACTTTGCCAACAACCCACGCACTAACACATGCTTGCATTAAGTGTTTCTTGAATTTTTTCCAGTAAGAAACAAATCAGTAACAATCAGCCTGTTGATATGTATTTCATGCAGGAACATAAGACACAAATTAGTTAATAAATTATTCACCGGCTTTGCTCTCAACTGTATTGAGAGCTGGCAAGATGTCTGTGGCTCAGGGTAGTACTAAATAACTGCACATAAAACAGAGAGGCACTGTCAGGTACCATAACACAGAGATTACTGGCAGGTCTTGACTTAGCCAACATCCTCATTAATGATACTAAAGCGTAAGTAAACAGAAACATAATGAAATCTGTTAGTAGCTGGAAGGAACTGCATGCCAGTGTCAAATATACAGAAGTGAAATACCTGGGTGTCAAATAAAAACCCACTACATCAAATGGATAAAAATATTCCATTCATACTTAAGGAGAACCACAGGCACATCTCAGATTAATTTTCCATCCATCACTAGGCACCAGTAGTCAGAGCAGTTCCACAAAAGTCAGTGGAAATACCAGTGGAGATTGAAGGAAGCATGGACCTGTTTTCCTCAGCTGATGAGCTGCTTCTTAGGGAGAGTGGTAGAGAAAGCAAAAAGGTGAGGTGATTTTTGGTGCTGCATGGTGAGGCACATTGTTTGTGTTACAGAGAGGTAATAGCTTTTCTGACATAACCTAGAGCTCCCCATTGATTATGCTATCAGTATTTTTTAAACCCTGTAAAATAGTTACTTGAAATGTTTAGAGGTGAGGGGGGTGACTAATACTGAAGGTAATTTCATAAATCCATAAACTGGAAAATATGTATCTTAAGGTGATAAATTAGTAAATGATTCAAGAAACCTTATTAGCTCTGGCTACCTCACAAACTGTACTGAGAAAAATGTTGCTGAGGCCTCAAAGTGCTCTTTTGCCTGCTGTTTTCATTAGAAGCCATTCATGTTTTATTTAGATAGCTTCAATCAATGTGCATCTCTGTTTTATTTTTCAGTTAAACCCTGCAAGCACAATCAGCTTCATCTGCAAATTGTTCTACATTGTGAGTGAATGCCTTGCAGTACTGTAAACCTTGTGTAGTTAATTGTTCTTAGAGAATAGGGGAATATTTCTTGATAGCAGGGCAATCATTTATGTGTCAATGTGTTGTGTTTATTTTGAATACAAAATTCATATCACACTGTTGGTTTTGGTATTTCTACCTTTTGGTGCTTTACATGTCCTATTAGGGCTAGCAGAGAGAAAAATATCTGCTCTGATTCTTTAAAAATAGATTGGGGACAAATGGAAATGATGGATCCAGTTAGCTGGAAAAGGTTGCTGGAGTAAGGGGGAGGTGCCTGGATATGTTAGTAGTTGAAGACAGAAAGCAAGTTGTAGGAGTTAATGGTTGTTCTTGGTGTGGATGGAGCTCACTGACAGAGTCCCTACAAACTGTGTATTAGGAGCTGTGCTGTTCCCCCCATGTTTATAAACAGTCTAAAAAAAGACTAATTGTTAAAATTAAAAGATCCCAGTAAAACAAATAGCTGGTCAAGCTAGTGAAAACAAGGGCTGACCAAGACTTACCAAGTTATTTTTGAAGGTGGAGAGGCTAGGTAATAAAATGGCAGGTGATACCACTGATAACAGATTTAAGGTGATGCACTTGGAAAAGGCAATCCAAGACTCAAGTGAACAACATGTGCTCTAAGCTGGCTGTAACTTTCAGGAGCAAGACCATGAAAACACCAGCTTAATCCTGGAAAATGCTGAGTAAAATCATAGGAGGTTTTACAGAGCAGATAGAGAACAGAAAATACTGTTAAACCCCTGTACAACCCCAAAGTTGATCCCCTTTTTGAATATTGTGTGCTACTCTGGCTCCTTCACCCAAAAACAAAATTTGATGAAAATTCAGAGGAGAATGACAAAGGTGATGAAAGCTATGGGGCAGCTTCCCCTTGATAAATGAGAAAGTGGTTTAGGACTCTTGCTATGGTCAGACTTGACTTGAGAGGAGATGGTGGTTTTTGGGAGTCAGAGTCACAGTGCTAGATGGAGCCAGACACAGAAGAAACCTGGTGGGCTGCAGGCTCACCTGGCTTTACCAGGGCTGTTTTTATGGGTGTTCAATATCTAAATGGCCTCAAGGGAGAAACAACATCAGATTATGCAGCAGAAATCCAGAAAGCATTACTAACTGTGAAAAAAACCCTCTCCACATGTAATTGAGAAAGTTCCTGAAATTAAAAGGGGTGAAAGAGTACTTCAGGAAAAATACCACAAGTGCTTGTGCTGTTGTTGCAGTCTGTGCTTAGGGGGACAGCTGGAGCACGTGTGAGGTGGCAGGGTGTGTGTGTAAGCTGTTTATATCCTGAACATGAACCATATGCTGCTTTTAAATCTTCTTCAACTACGCAGCCGTGTCTCCCTGATCAGACCTTATCTTTAAAATGATGACCGACTTCTGGGACTTTCTGCTGTGCTTGCTTCCTGCTTCTGTGAACCTGAACATGGCTCTTGGGAAGCATTGTGGATTGACAGCTTCAGCAACTACAAAAAATAAGACATGATAATCGCTGTCAGAGAAGGACAGGAAAGAGAAACTGAGAGCTTAATTACGGCTGCAAAGGAATGGGCTCTTTGTACAGGCAATGATAAAACGAAAATGGAGGGAAGAAAGTACAGAGCATAAGAATTGCAGTCAGCTTTCGGAGACTATTAGCAGTCCAGTTTATGATCATAACAATACAGCTAGAGATTTTTAAAAGGTACAACCTAAAAGGCTGTCAAATTGGGCACCAGGCATTCTGCAAGAGCCACAAAATACAAGTGGTTTCATCACAATATGAGAGTAATAGGGGGTTTGTTGCAATCTTAGTCCAAGTAAGAAATATTGATGCATAAAAATCCCCAGGAGACTTTTTTTTGGCTGCTAATGGCCATAAGGCATATGTTAGGAGATCCAGCATGGTGGCCTTAGAAGGAAGGAGACTCTATCATCAAGGACACTGCTTGTCCACTTATTGAAAATACTAGATTGAGAATGCAGCATAATACAAACACACATGATTAGCAATGACACAAAAAGCATAATTACAATTACTTAAAAAATTATTGGGAAAACCAACATAAATATAATAGAAATAAATAAAAATAAATTTAAACCAATATTGTGCACACCAGAAACATACACCATGCACCTTCCCAAAACCAAATATAAAACATAACAGCATACGAAACTCATTCATAGCTGGATTTGAATGGGATCTTCTGAAAACCTGGATGGTACAACAGAAAAACAGAGGCAACAACAGCAGTAACAGTGCCCTCTAGATATTGCTAACAGTGTGTTTGAGTCCACCCTGTCCCGGGAGATCCCAGATGTGTAAAAAGTCTTTGTTTCCAGCCCGCCTGCTGAAGAATCAGTCTGGAGTCTTTGGCTGTTGTTTTCAAAGCTGTTTTATTGTTATCACAGTTTCTTTTATGCCCTGCTGCAAGCTGCCCAGCAAGAGAACTTGAGGCACACTGCACACCCCCGAGCACGAGCTGTCTTTTTCTATCAACTACGTAATTAAGGTTAACTGCTAATTTCCAATCTGTGACCCTTACATTACATTGTCCAGTTTTCTGACAAACCAATCCAGAAATGCCACCCTGGCTCAAAGATGGATGGCAAGAAGGAGAAGATGAAATAACATACCATGTGTAAAAATCCTCCATCTTGTCCCTCAGACCTCCATGTACGGAATTTCAGACCCCCCTGTACAAAACCCCAAACTTTTCTTCTTTTAATGTGTAATCACCACCATTTTACTACTTAAACTTTTGTGACTTGCAGTTCTTCATATAAAGTTGGTAATTTGTCCCATGGATTAAAATCAAAGCCACAGGCACTCTTGGTGACAAGCCAGGGTCTCTGACCCTCCTACCAGGGCTGAAACCCTCCCGGCCAGGGTTTGAGTCATTCAGGAACGTCATAGGAACCCCCTGGGTTCCGACAACACATCTATAGAAATATATCCTCCTGACTAGCATTTTATACTACAGATAAACACCCGGCTGCTTTTGATGAATATTGAGGTGTAGGTATCTGCCACACAATGGGATCCAGCTTGATGAAGTGGGTGGTCTCTCCCTGCCCAAAATTCTTTGTACTGGAAAACTATGCATGAAGGTCAGCTAGGTACAGATATGGCCTGAAGAGGTGAAATGCAGGTTTCTGCCTTGGCCATTCAATTCCTTTCAGCTTTTATGAGCAAGGTCAGCTCTGCAGCCTGAATGGACTATTCTGCTTCAGCCTCTGTTTAGCCCAGGGGCTGGGATACACAGCCAAAGGGGCAAATGTGGATCCCCAGTGGAAGGGCTATATCTCACTGCCCATCCTGAATAAAACAACAGCTTTATTCCTTTAGGGATGACACTTCCCTTTCATTACATGTGATAAAGTAAATATGCTTGTCTTCAAAGGTGTAAATGACCCCCAGGAATTTGTAAGAGGGGGGTGCTCAAGGTCAGCAAAAGAAAAGCCAGCAACCTGCAGGTGTTTGGTCATTAAATTTCCACCTTGTATGTCAGTCCTTGGAAGGACACTGAGGAGCATGCAACACTACTGTCTTGAATCCTCTAAGATAGAGGACATTAAAAAAAACAAAATCACCTCAACTAGCTCATCAATAAGGTCAGCAGTTCTAGCAGGAATCCTTAGTCCAAGACCTTAAACATGGAAAAACATGAGTGTGGACAGCTAGTATTTAACAAAGCCAACAAGGCAATTAGTAGAACTAATTAAAAGTAAATAAAAATATATTTAAGAAGGAAAAAAGAAAAAAAAAAAGGATGAACACAAACAAAACCAAACAAAACCAAGCAATAAACCCTACAAAATATAATGACAAAAAAAAAACCAAACACAACAACAAAAAATGCATACATCACAGCGCTGTTGTATTTTGATTTGAAAGAGGGCAATGTGGGGCCAGTGATGTTACACTGCCTTGAGAACAAATTTCACAGGGAGAGATGACTCCTCCCTTCTTTGCACACAAAAGCTTGCAATCTTCAACATGTGAATGACAAGGAGTTTTATGGGTCCTGTTAAAAAAAGGCCATTCTATGTCAGTGCTCCAAAAAGCAGAAGGCAGGTAACTTACAACCTAGATTTAAATTTATGATGGGCATCCTGGACTGACCACCACAAAACAGGAATTTTGCTGTTTGCATTGTATTTGATGATGTTCTCCACTGCCACATCCAGGCCATCTAGTGCCCAGAAAATGTCACAAACAAGCATGTGGCACCAGGTAAGCAACACTGCAAAAAACAGCTGTACTGCAGTTCCCTCCTTGCACAGATTATTTGAACAAGCTGAAACTGACCGAGTTGTACCTGAGGAAAAGGGTCCAGTGGATAACACAGGTGACTGGGAGCTCTCATATGCTAATAATGTTAACGGCATTTAGGGGTTTAGCTGTGTTCCGTGAGACAGCCTGGAGATCCAGGACACATAGATTTGCCAATCAATTTACAGGGGCCTGGCACTGGGTACAAATCTCCAAAATATATTGAGGGACACAGCTGAAAAGCAATTCCAACGCTTGAACCTTATTCCCTACCTACTGCTCTAAGCATCTCTTCAGTATAATGATATTCATATTTTCCAAATCATTATGCTGCTCTCATCTTGGCTCATCGAGAAGCTGTTGTGTATACTAATTGGTGTGGTATGTCCTATACATTAGGATGTCTGGCTTAATTTGGAAATCTTCTTAAAATTCATACTTGAATTATTGATTGTACAGCTTAGACGATGAAATGAGATGGGGTGGATTTTAGAGTTATGAATAATAAACTCCTGCTCAGCCAAAGCTACCAAGTGATGAGTTCAAGCTCAAAGAGATGCCACCACTACACATTTTACACGTGCTAATATCAGGCGACCTACAGTCCTCACCATGTTTGCTATTTTTCTTTATAGCCATGCAAAAGTAGGGATTAGTGTGTAAGGGATTTTAGAACACAATTCCCACTGGTCTCTGCTGAGATTATGCACCTGAAAACCTCTTTTGAAATCTGCTCCAGATATTGATTGCTGTCTGATTTCCATTTGGCTGAATAGGTGAGGTCCCTGACCCCCTTTTCTTGTGTGCTGGTTGATAACATTTTATAGTTCATCCTGTTATCCTTCATGAAAGACATTAGATACATCTCTCTTGCTCCTCTTTATCTTTCAGAATCAATCTCAGCAAGACCTTTCTTCTACAGCCCTAATGAGCACAAAACTAATTGGGTACATCTATAGCCATGCTTGGGAGCATTCAAGACTACCTAGCACTGTCACCCTTTTTGCACTGTTATGGTATCAGTACCTTGGTGATGGAGTACTCAGCATTTCACAGAGCCCTCAGGTGGGAGTCCATTGGCCCTTTCTGCATTTCAGCCATCTCTTCCTGTTGGATGCCTCTGCTGATACATTTTGGTGTTTTGTTTGCTTTCTCTTCAGCTGCCAGGAACTGTACTAACTATCTGAAGATTAGATTGCCCATTTGTCTTGGATCATTTTCCTGTGACTTGATCAGAAGAAGCATTAAAAGATTTATAAAATGAATGTGTGAAACAAGGATGTGCCAATCAACTGTACAGTAGGGGGTGAAAAAAGCCATTATTTCAGTGACTGCTGCTATGTGTTAAAAGAAAACTGAACTTAATAAAAAATCATTCTACTGATTTCTGAAACAGAGTCCAGGAGGCAAAAAGGTCATGTAGAAAACCAAAGAGATCAATTACATCTCTCTGCACAACCACCTATTTCTTACAGCTCTGATTTTGGTATAATCCCTTTGTCTATGTTTTGACCCAGTCTTATTTGATTTATGTTTTTTATTCATTAAATTGTATGCATGAGGTATCGGCTCAAGACTTAACCTTATGCATGTTTCACTGAAGGGATCTTCTGTTGTATTTGATACAAACCACACTACCTAGTTTTATTATTTGAATTCTTCAAAATCTTTGTATTATTGATTTTTTTTCTTTTTGAAACCTGATTTACCCCTAGCAATACCATTTAGTCTTAAAAATAATTAGGATCACTTTACCACTGCAGCATAACCTCAAGTAAGGAAGTTAATTTCCTATTCAGTTTAGAATTTTTCCATTAATACCATGAATACTAAATTTTTACTATGGCAGTCAAAGTCCTCTGAGAGTACCTTTAAAACACCAATTTCTCAGCTGAGGTAATTTCCTACTTTTGTTTCCCAAATGGCTTTAAATCTTCCCACAGTGTTGCAACAGGAGTGGTATTTTCCCTTGTTTTTTTTTCTCTCTAATCCTGCTTGCCAGGAGATAGGTGTGATGTTTACAGATCATATCAGCATTACAGGATAGATGGTTAAAAGTACTGCAAAAGCACTGTGCCCAGCAGTCCCCAGAGCCAATACAACATTTCTCCCAGGAGCTCAAATTTCTCTCCAGCCCAGCAAGCAATGTGAACTGGAACCTTACCTTCTGGACATCAGTATAATTCATCCTTCACGGTAACACGGTGAGGGATGCTAGTGGTGGATTTGCGATTCTTCCTCATGGGTGGGACGTGTTGGTTTCTTGCAGTGCCTAAAAGCTCCATGGTCCTGGCTGCTGGAGTTGTGCTAAGCTGCAGCATGCAGCTGCATGTCTTCAAGTGCTCTACAGATAAAGGTCAGTCTGTTGATTTCCTAAGGAGTATGGGCACCAAATATCTGTGTGTTGTTGGGTTGTTTGTTTCAAAGAAGATTTGATTTTCCTGAATACCACAAGAGTAAATCAACAAACAGCCCAGAAATTACTGTCCACCTTTTTGGTCCTAAAAATCATTCTACTTCTTCTCCTTCTCAACCAAGCCATTGCTTTTGCTGTTTATTGGGATTTTTTCCTGTTTTCCCTGAACTTTTCTGACTTTCACCAGCAGCTGCAACCAACAAACCCCTCTGCTTCCAAATTTGCTGTCAGTTCCAGGGAAACCTCTCTGATGGCACAGCTTATTTACTCTGCTATTTCTGCTTCCTGTTGTTTCAGCAATAACTGTGTGGAAGAGCATTTAATTGCTCTTCCCATTTAGCCTGGCTGAAGCATGCTCAGCACACCCATCTGATTTAACATGACTTCTACATCAAAGTCCCACCCCCGCTCTACTACAGCCAGTTACATCTTACAGCCTAATTTATCCACACACAAAAAGAGCCTTTATTTGAAAATAGAATCAGAGATAGCTCTCAGAATTCACAGGTTCAAATTAACGAGAAAAAAAAAAGCAACACAAGTTCTTTAAAGTCAAATTCTAGTGACAATTTTTATTTTCTCCCACATTACATATCGACTAGAACAATAAAGACAGGTCATGCTTTCCAAACAGTTGAAATAACTTGGAATTGTAGAGGAAGTCTGTATTGTTAGGTTTCAATTAAGCTAAATTATTAATGATTTTTGTGTCTAATTGCCTTATTACCTTGACTACAGACAGATTCAAGTCAACAATTCAGATAGTTTTTATGCTTGGCCATTTTGCAATCCATGTCTAAGCCACCATTCAACAAGTCACCACCAGTCTTCCACAGTGGGTTTGCACAGCCTTCCCAGTTGGACTAAATACTACACTTTTCAGGGCAACACCCTATCTTGAACATCTATGCCAGGAAGTCTTTCCATGTCTCTACCGCCTCTGCTTCAGGAAGCACTGAAACAGCACTGACGCCCACCAAGAGAGTAGGAATACCAAAAGAAAATCAGGCATATTTCTGTTTGTCATGGTTTACCTCAGCCATCAACAAAGCCCCATGCAAAAGCTCACGCACTCCCCCATCAGTAAGATTGGTGAGAGAATTGGAACAGCAAAAGCTAGAAAACCCGTGGGTTGAGAGAAAGACAGTTTAATAGAAAAAGCAAAAGCAGCACACTCAGGCAAAGCAAAACAAGGAATTAATTCAGTGCTTCCCATGGGCAGGAATGTGTTCTACACATCTCCAAGCAAGCAGGGCGCCCCAGCACACCTAACTTGGGAAGAAAGACACCATCACTTCGAATGTCTCCCCTTCCTCCTTCTTCTCCCCACTTGATACACTGAGCATGATGCCACATGGTCTGGAATATCCCTTTGGTCAGTTTGGGTCACCTGGCCTGGCTGTGTCTCCTCCCAATCTCCTGTGTATCCCTTCAGCCTCCCTACCAGTGTGGCAGTACAAACAACAGAAGAGGCCTTGGCTCTGTGCAAGCCCTGCTCAGCAATAACAAAAACATCTTTAGATTATCATCGCTGTGTTCAGCACAAATCCAAAACACAGCACAATAATAGCCTCTGTGCACAAAATTAATTCTGCCCCAGATGAAACCATCACACTGTTATTGAAAGACTGAGCATCTTCTGCTGCACAAGGCATTGGACATGAACAGGCTGCAAAGAAATATGTTAGCTGAAAGTTGGGGACTAGAAGTCCCATGGCACTTTCTCTCCTTTAGGCTTTTTTGTTGGTGCCATGGTGCTGCAAATCTAATATGATTGGCCTGACTGCTATGGCCTAAACCATCTCTTAAGTGGAAAGAATTTTTTTGACAGCCCATGTTTTCAAAATTAAATCATCCTATGGTGCTTTCCTAAACCAGGACCGCAGAGGTGATGATGATGGGGGAGAAGAAAACACAGAATGTGGAGTCTTTTGATGTTTAATTCAGTGTTACCATCTATCTGTTTATCTATCTATGTGCCATCTATCTATCTATCGAATTGTTGGGATTTTATGATAGAAATGTGGGTTTATCAGAGATAAGCTGAGTTTTGCTGGATCTGCAGCAGGAAGTCAGTAATGTTTTATTTGTATCACTCCACAGCATTTGTTTTTAAAAATTCATATAGTTTTGTCTTGACAGTACTTCAGACTGGGAAAAAAAAAGGTGAAAACCAACCATTATACTTGATTTTGAAGTAAAGAAAACATTGTATGTTTTGTGTAGGAAAATTGGTAACAGTCCTGAAAACAGAAATGTGTATCCATGAATTGGTCCAGATGACATGCATCTTTGAGAATAAGGTAATTCATTACAGAATGTAATGGCTCAGTGATAGTTGTTTATAGAAGTTAATGGAAATATGAGAGAAAGAGAGAAAGCAAATAGAATATATCTTCAGAACAAGAAGAAGAAAAAAAAAAGGAGAAAATCAGAATCACAGTCAATTACAATTCAGTAAACCCACCTTTAAACCATAGCAAAATAATGAAATAAATGATCATTAAAGCTCCAAATCTACCTGGGGGATAATGAAATAATGAGCAACAAATGATGCAGACACCATGGTGCCAGGGTGGTATGTGTGATAAATCCTCCTGAAGTAAATTGATTGGGAACTCAAAATCCTGGGTGAACAGATTCAAATAATACAACTTGAAGCTGAGATTTTT
>VXBU01016504.1:1305971-1327950 GCA_013400315.1 Bombycilla garrulus | reverse complement strand
CGGCGGCGGCAGCAGCGGCAGCAGCACAGGCAATGACTCTGCCGCATCCGAATCGCCTGGCCGGTGGTGCCGGCTCCGGGGACATCACCTTGCTTTGAAGTTGCCCACCTGGAGGAGGTAAATCGAAGCGGGGCTTTCGTCCAGAGGGGTCGCCGGCGGCGGGGAAGAGGAGGGAGCGATCGCCTCCCCCAATCCCCCATCCCCACACACCCTCGTCCTCCGTGAGGAAGCTTGTGTAGCAGAAGAACACGGCAGAAAAGGAGAGACTTTTACTTCTTTNTTTTTTTTTTTTTCTTTTTTTTTCCTTGCTTGAGGGACGTTCCGTGCTTCTCGTCCGCCCCCCTTTCCCTCCTGGCTGGGGGCTTTGGTACTGTGGCCAGGTCTGCTTACTACTCCCACCCCTGGTTTTAATGGCTGGATTGTGGCAGCAGCTCCCTGCTGCAGGTTGTTGAGGATCTGATGGGGACTCGCATCTCAGGAGCCGGAGGTGACTAAAGGTAACTAACCAGCGGATGGATGCTCACCAGCCCTTGCCTGGCCCTCAGCTGCTCCCTTGCCCGCTTGCGTTGGGCTGAAGGGTGCCGGCCGCCCTGGGCGCACGCTTGGATTGAATTATGCTATAATAAGGATAGTTTGGCTTCAGGGGGGCTGGATCCTCCAGGTAACGGGGGAGCATCTCTCTGGGTCTGCATGCTGGGCGACGGTGGATACAAAGGGTGCGCATCTTGTTTGGAAATGCCTTGTAGGCTCCAGCCTGGTTTGGCTGTGGGCAGCTAGGGTGGCAGAGGCAGTGAGGAGACCGAAGGGACCTGGTAGGTTTTGTTCTTGCTCTCTTTTTGGGTTTTTGCTATGAAAGGAACCACGTTGGACCGGGGGGGGACGGGGGTTTGCCCGTGTTACACTGAGGAATTCGTGAGTTTCATTATGTTTCCTCAGTCTCCCCGCTTCTCCTCTCCTTCCCCCGTCTTCATGCCCACTCCTTCGTGGATCATCTGCGTTGCTGTTTAATCGCTGAACGGTGCCTCGAGAAGCAATTGCTTTCTTGGATATCAGGGGGCGTGAGTGGGGGGATGTTGGCGAACTGGGGGTGTGTGTTGGGGGCTGCCTGTGCGCGGATGTGAGGGGGTACGGTACAGGTCTGAATCCAGCAGCCCCGGGTTAGCGGTAGACGCGGGGACTTTTCGCCTTCCCGTGCAGCCAAGAGAGCGAAACGTACGGTGTAGGCAGGGATGTGCAGAGCTCCCCACCTCCTGCCTATAAGGCTGCCTTAGCTGGCAGTGTAGGACTGGCGTTTGTTGTGAGCAAGGGCCGGTGTGTATAGCTGAACGACGGAAATCGCTTTTTTTAATGCCTCTTTATTTTTAACTCTTTGTTTATTTGCTTCCTTAATTATTTGTTTGAGTTCCCCTTGCAATCATCTTTTCACGTAACTTGGAAGTACGGTTGTAAGGCTGATGGTCCCTCCCTGCCGTCCGCCAGAGAACAGCCCCGTTTCCCAGTTTAAGGAACCTACCTCCAGCTGGTGCCCGTTAGTGCTAATGAAGATGTAGCTCCACTACCTCAGAGATGTGCCCCGGGTATTTGGGGGATTGCCTTCAAGGACTGAGTTTGATCAGCAGTCTCTTGGATCCGGAGTTGTGTAGCGAAGTAACGCTGACCTCTAATACATTTAGTTGTTTTTTTTTTCCCCTCACCCTTTCCCCTGTAGACAGGCAGATGTGTAGTTTTGCTTGAGGGGTAGCAAGATGGGAAAGGAGCCTCTCTCTCCCTTTCGTGATAGGCATGAGATTCTTCTCTGCAGTAGTAAAACAATTCTTATTTTGGCCCACAGCAGTGTATTGTTTCTGCTTGTCAACTGTAGAGTTCATTATCCTTTTAGCCAAAACAACCCATGTCTATTGTATTTACTTTCCTGTTTAGATCACTCCTTAGGAGTTATTGCCATTTCCACTCTCACAGTTCTGGTTCCAGGCAGCCAGCTGCGTAGAGGGAGGTTGAGATGCAAAGGAAAGGGTGAAAATGCCATCTGTTTCTTGATATAAGGCAGAGAGGTAGTCTGCCGGCTGCAATTTCTCTCAGTATTATAGCACTGATTATTCCACAGTGTAGGATCAAAATTTTCGAAGCTGACCAAAAAGAAATCTTCCCTGGAGTTGGAAAGAAATAAATTCCATTTTCATTGTGGAATGCTGCCTCTTAAGAGCGCAGCCAATGCTGCCTGCTTGGTATTGAGCAGTAGCATGTGCTTTGTAGAGCTCATTTATCATAATTTCCAGGGCTTTGCAATACGAACAGGCTTCTACTGTGCATTCATTAGGAAATATTCTTTTATGGAGTTTTTCATGGGAGTAAACCAGGTGTTACAGGTTAAAATGGGCTGCTGTCAAAAGTCTGCAGTTGTCACTTTAGATCCATGCCAATGCTGGGTGACAAAGTTCAGGTTAGGGCTCCATGGTAAAGCTGTATTTTTTTCCAAGATATTAAGCTTCTCTGAGGGAACAGGAGTCAGTCCCCCTTGTTCTGGTCGAGGCTGCTCCTGTTCCTGATCTTTAAGAGTACTTTTTCCTTATTTAGGCTTGATTTACTATAAATTGACTGTTGTCCTGTTATCTGCTAGCAAAAAATAAAGTGGATACCCATCTCTGGTGTGTTTATATCCAAAAGGACGGAAGTTTTTATAAAACTAATTTTCACCTGTGAGTTTCATATCATTTCTATTATTGAATAAATACATATTTTCCCTTTTCTTCTTGGGGTGGTTAGGAGAAGGTATGTTTAGTTTCACATTGAATTCCAGAACAAGATAAATTACAGTGTAGATTGATGATAGTGAAAACATTGAGTGCTGCTTTGTGGGGCAGTGAGATTTTAACGATATTTATTAAGTGGAGGCTACCAAGTCTTCATGGAGATGTTTTTGTGACAAAAGCGGGAGCTGATGTTTCAGTTTATTGGTGCCCTGTGGAGATGAAGTAGTTTATGTCTCAGCCTAGGGTATATGAATTTGTCCCTGAGCCCTGCCGGGTCCATCCCTCCACCCCCCTCCTTTGTTTGCTTGGCTGTGCATCCCACAGGTTGGGATGCCATGGGGACCGCGTCCTTCCTCCCAGCGGGGGCTGATGTGGCAGAGGTGCTTAGCTTGCCTTACCCAAGCATTAATTGCAGAAAAGGCTTTTTTTCCTCCTGGAACAGAAAGCAAATTGCCCTGTGCCTGCTGGTGCAAACATGAAGCCGATGTTCTTTGCTGGCTGGGAGGGAAGTGCAATACAGGTTTGTAGGTGAAAATGCAGGCACACACATCCAGCCAGCTGACTAATGAGCTGGGTGTCTCAGCCTAGTGTTTAAGGGCTGTTAGAGAAATAAATAAATAAATATTTAGAGGTAGGTAGAATGAATTATCCGCCAGGACTGAACAGGAATATGCCTGACCTTTAGCTTTGGGAAGCACTCAGCTGGAGGGCCTGATGCTCCCGTCAGGGTTTTCGCATTCAGAGCATTGAGTGGATGCATCATCAACACATTTATTCATGCACACGGGGGAGGGAAGGCTTTGTAAATGGAGAAGTCCTAGGAATAGGTGATTTATTAATAGTTTTAATACTAATAGTTTTAGGACTGGTGTAGATTGACTAGGAAGCAATTTAATGCATGACACAGTATAAAGGATGGGTTAAAGATTGATGAAAGAGATGGAATTCAAGGAGCAAGAATGGATCAGGGAAAAGCTAAAGCATAGAGGATAGGCACGAGGATTTCTGTGCTTTAAATAAGTTCCCTTTTTTTTTTTTTTCCCTGCTGTAATTGCTTGGTGGTTTTGGAAGCAGATGAATGCTGCGATTGGAGTGATTTAGATAAAAAAATTCATTCCCTAGAGACTTCTCGCACTTCACAAGAGGTTTGTAAGAACTCAAAAATTAATTTTTTTTTAGCTGTTGCTGAAGACAATATTGAAACATCTGGACAGCCCTGCAAAATAAAGAAAGTTTTGTCTGCCCCTTCTGATGGGCTGCTTATTGGGGTAGGATGTACTGGTGAGCATTGACATTCTGGAGAGATGTTTATGGACACCCATTTCCTCTCTGCTTGTCCTTTTATCGTTCAACAGATGCCCCCCTGCTGGTATAGGAATATGAAAAATGCACCATGATGCCGAGTTCTGAGTGTACATCCACACTTCAGTCTCTGCTATGTCTTTACGCAGTGCTCTCCATTTCAGGATGGAGAGCTAGAAATTGTCATTTGGAGGAGTTCAGTATGCTCTGGTGTATTTGTAGGAATGTACCTGTCCCAGTAAGGTGGTGTGACATGCTGCCCCTGACTGCCTCATCTCCTGAGGTCATGCCTGCCTTGAATTATGCCAAGTGTATGTCACAGTCCTCACCAGCACTTAGTGTCAGGCTCTTTAATCCCGCTTGGGATGCATGTGAATATGTCCTGTTTCTGTAGGTGTTGAGATGCTCCAGCACTCCCTGATCTCATCCTAGTGCCTACTGGCAGTGGAAGCTCGCAGAGCAGGCTGATGAAGTAGGAGAACTTTGCTTTTAAGCATCTACTTTTAATTTTTGCCTACTTTAATGGCAAGGAAGTCACCTCCTACTCAAATCTGTGATGTGATTCTATCTAGGACGTTATCTCATTGCCTGTTTTTGGCCTCTAGGTTTGCAGTGTAATGCTTGCTTTACATTCCTCACTAGATAATCTCTACAGTGCAGCCTGAAATTCCTGGCTGCAAGCTAAGTGTTCATTTTTAAGACAACTTCTCTCAGGACACCTTGACACTACAGCTTTTACTTCAGCAGTCTTTTCAGAGAGCCTTCTGATTTTGCCTGGAAGGCAGATGTTTTTACCACTCATTGCACCAAGCATCTGAACTATAGCAAGGTAGCTAGTCTTTTCAGGCAATGACAACGTCATTTTAATAGCGTTCTGGACCACAGTTTTACTAAGTGGTGCTCAGCGCAGGATTTTTTCAGCCTGCCTGAAGCCTCTGTTTTCCTCTGGCTGAGTCTTTTTTTTTCCTCCCTTTTTGAACTTTTCCTCTCTACTTCTTCAGGCCCATTTCCATCTGAGAGAGGTACTGCTGCATCTGTGATGGGAGCTCCCACTGTAGTCAATGGAGCACTTCTGTTGGCTTCCCTGTGAGGGGGAAGATGCTCAAGAATCTCACATTTGGTATCTTCTGAAAAGAAGCTCCAGAATCTCAGATGTAGTATCTTTTCAAAAACGTTCCCCTGCTTCAGCATCAAGTTTCTAGTAATTGTTTTGTAACATCTCTTCCAGAGGTGACATTTCAGGCCAAACAAAGCAGTGAACACAGAGGAAGAATAGAAATCTGTGTACGCTTCTAAAATGTGTTTGCGAAAACAGTCCAAAATTAAAATCAAGACACTTTTGTTTGAGGCTTGACAGCTTTCAGTTTCAAGGGTCATGAAATAGACACCATTCTGAAGAAAGCAAAGAGGGATTTGGCAGCTGTCCCAGTTAGGCAATATGAAGTTGTAGATTTTGTTTAAATGCATAAGAGTTATAAACCTTTACAGAGCATCCACTGGTGCTCACTCTGCCAGGAGTTTTGAAAACTATTTTTTTAAAGCATGTTAGTCAACATGTGAATAATTACACAGGAGTTATTTCAGAGGCCTTTAGCTGATTCATTACAGTGGGTACCGGTCAGGTAACAGCTTTGAAATATTATGCACAGAGTTTTGAGTAGTTTGGATTATAGGTTTGCTACTATTAATTGTAAGAACTTTACTGATTTGATTGCAGTTGTGTTGATTTATATCAGGTAAAGTCATTGATTTTGACCTTTGGAATGGAGCTATGCATTTCTAAAACTTAGAGCAAAGTGTCATAAATACCAAGGACCAACATGATTGTTTTCTTACAGCAACACAAAGTTAAAATGAAGTGAAGTAGGACTCTCCATGCTTTTGTAGAAGTGGTGCTTAAAATTTAGCCGTGAATTGCCCTACTGCAAAGTCCTGCTCAAAGCTGCCAGCCTTTCACAACACTGTTCTGAAAGGAGGTCTAGTCTAAACCTGTCCCCTTTGAATAGGACTCTAAGTGGTTTTATACCAATGGCAAGTAATTCATTTGTAAGAATCACTGCATACAATATAGTAGGAGTTTCTACAGTAAGTCCCTTTCCCACTCCCAAGAACCAAGAATCTAGAGAGGTGAGGCCACTGCATCAATGAACACTGTTTAAAGTTTGGAGAATAGGAACATTCTAACTAATGCAGTCTTAGAGCATCTGTTTATTATGTGCAAGCAGACATATATATGGATGTATAAATACCATGATTCAGGGAACAGACACAGTTCTGATTTTTTTGTCAAACTCAGGGAAATGAAAAAGAATTTTGTCTTTAGGTGAAATCTGAGAATTGCACCTATATCCAAAACATATATACTCACATGTGTATATCTGTGTGTGTGCATACATAGGTTTTGTTTCTGAAATGATGGTGCTAATGCATAGAGTTGTTCGGTTTTGGTTATTTCTGTGTTTTTCTTTTTTTTTTTTTTTTAATTGTCTTGTTGGAAAAATTCTCCCTATTTATTTTCTGTTTTTTTTTTTTTTTTTGGTAGGTGCAGTAATGGACAATAACTTGTGCATGGGCCTGCAGTTCTAAAATTTTAACTGAGTTGCTTGGTTAGTCGTCCAACATCAAAATAGAGCAAACACATTTTCTGATGTGTTGAGCAACCACATGTTTTATCAGAGCCGGTGCTGGTACTTGCTTATTTGTTGTAGCAGGCATTTTCCATTCTGAAGTTGCTGATCCCAAGCTTGCCTTAAAGAGATTTTTTTTCATTGCCTTCACAGTGAGGAAGAGAAGCTTCACTGTGTTGCAGAAGCACTGTTGGCAGCGTACTCATGGATGTCGACATTTTCCTTCAAGCAAGGAGTAAGGGGCATATTAGCTACAGGTACTCTGCCTAACTTTGGGCATGCCTAGGTTAGATGAGGAGTTTAACTCAGAAGAGCCCAGCACTGAGACCTGTTAACTGGGTTTTTTTTAGTGATAAAGCCAGTATGTTGAGTTGGAGGACACTAGGAGACAAGGCAAGCCCTAAGCAGAAGCAGCACCCCTGTTCTGTTTGATTAGTGGGTCTCTGTTTACGAGCCCTGCAGAGGCACTGCCCTGCCTTGCCCTTCAGTCTTGCAAACCAAGCCTTGGCTTAAGCCCGTGAGAATAGGGGAGGAACCCAAGCCCAGTTTTTGATGTTCTGCATGGGTGGGTACCTTGAATACTCAAATGCATTCCAGTGACAGCTGACCCTGTAAGGAGATTTTCAATAGCTCTCTGGCTTTTTCTCTTCTTTTTCCCTTCCTTCCCCCCCCGCCCCAATTTTATTTTATATTTTTTTTTTTCCTGTTCTGAAGACTGCTGGAGGAAAGAAAAAAAAATGCACCCTTTGTAGCTGTCTTTTTGAGTACATTTCAGTGATGGAGACAGTTAAGAATTTCAGGGATCATGTTAACTCTTTCTCTTTCACTTTGCCTTTGCATGTGTGTGTTACTGAGTGAAACATTGTGATTTCCAAATGGTGCAAATTCCCACCACTCACTTCAAAGGGCACAGGTTTTTTTGTTTGGATGTTTATGTTTCAGCAAGCTGTATGTTGCGGTTTTTTACCCATATGTGCTGTGTAATGTGAATCCTTACTTAACCACTCCTGTGGCTGCGTTCTTTTGCGTTTTTGGTTTGGGTTTGTTTGGGTTTTGATTTTTTTGTCTCCCTCATTTTTTTCCCTGCATTTACAAAAGGCTTTGAGATTCTATTCTGAATGATTTTTTTTTATGTGAGGTCTATCTGGAGGTATACAGTACTGGTCTGTAGTCCTGTAGTAGATGGCTTATCCAGAGTGTCCAGAGAACAGCTGCTCTTGTTTCCAGCACACCACAGATTTCTCTATTGGATGTTGTGTCTCAGCTAAAGCTCATTGGAACTGGGTGTGTAATCGAAAATGTCATTCCTTTGGATTTTGGGTATTGCAATCACAGACTGTAATAGTTTGAAATTTTGATGTATATATCCCACTTCCTTCGGAGGAAAATTATGATATGACTACTGCACTTGCAATTCCGACATCACAGACTTCTTCAAGAAAATGTCATTTTGGATTATATTTAATGGACGCAGGTGCGTGGAATGTCTCTGTGCATTTTTATTTTTTTTTTAGAGGACAGTAATGTTACAATCACTGCTTTATTTGGTATTGCTCCAAAATGCCATATACCTTCTTGAGAAAAATTCTTCCTGGTAGGTATTTGAAATATAGCAGTTTCTCTGCATAGAGGATAACTTGTGACCTTCTGACAAGGGATCCACAATTACAATTCGTAATGCACTTTATAGATCTCCTTAAGTAAGTCACCAATTCGCAATGAGTCTTTCTAAAGTCTGTGCAAGGCTTTTCAGTTGCACGAGTGGGGAGCCTTGTTCTGTGCAACATCACTGGTATTCAAAAGGGAGGCTGGAATAATGGAATGACAGGGTGGATTAAGGTTGGAAGTGACCACAGTGGGTCATCTGATCCAACCTCCCTACTGATGCAGGATCGTCCTAGAGCACATTGCACAGGTTTGCATCCAGACTGTCCTTGAATATCTCCAGTCAGGGAGACTCACAGTCTTTTTTGGGCAATCTCTTCTAGTGCTTGGTCACCCACACAGTAAAAAAAGCTCTTCCTTATGTTCAAGTGGAACTTCCTGTGCCTTAGTCTGTCTGTTGCCTCTTGTCCTTTTGCTTGTCGCTGCTGAGAAGAGCCTGGAAACATCCTCTTGACACCTCCCTTCAGGTACTCCTAGACACTGATGAGGTCCCTTCTCAGTCATCTCTTTAAGACTGAAGAGGCCCAGCTCTCTTGTTAATTATATCTCATTAAGAGAAACAGAATCGTGGAATTATAGAATGGTTTGGGTTGCAATGGACCTTAAAGATTATCTTATTCCAAAACCCTGCCATGGGCCGGGATATCTCCCAACTGGACCAGATTGGTCAATGCCTCATCCAGCCTGGCCTTGAACACTCACTGCCTGAGCATCCACAGCCTCTCTGGGTAACCTGTGCCTGCGCCTCACCACCCTCACTGTAAAGGATTTCTTCCATAATGCTTCAGTCCCTTAATGCTCTAAGCCCCTCATCATCTTTCATCTTCACTGAACTTACTCCAGGAGCTCCATGCCTCTTGTCCTGAGGAGCCCAGAACTGGGCACTGTGTTCCAGGTGAGACCTCACCAAGGTTGAGTAGTGGGGCAGGATCACCTCCCTCGAGCTGCTGTCAGTGCTGTTCTTAATGCACCCCAGGATACCATGGACCTGCTTGGCCACAAGACATGGACAGCTTGTTGTCCACCAGGACCTTTGGGTCCTTCTCTATGGAGCTGCTTCCTGGCAGGTCAGCCCCAGCCTGTGCTAGTGTGGGATTATTCTACCCCAGGTATAGGACGCTGCATTTGCCTTTGCTGATTTTCAGATGATTTCTGCTGAAGGGCTGCACATTCCTCTGGAGTATCAGCCACTCCTCCCAGATTTGTGTCATTGGTGAATTTGCTGAGGAGGCCTCTCCCCTTTGTCCAAGTCACTGTTTAAGTGGGCCCAGTATTGAGCTGTGGGGTACAGCACCAGTGACAGGCCTCCAAATTAACCTTGTGCAATGATTACAGCCCTTTGAGATCTGCTATTCAGCCAGTTCTCAATCCACTTCACTGTCCCCTCATCCTTTCCACGCTTGTTGGGATTGCCTGTTGTGAGAGATAGTGTCTAAAAGCTCGCTGAAGTCAAGGTAGACAATATCCACTGCAACAAGGGAATGATACCTGTGTAAGTATCCTTGTTTTGGTGAGAAGTACAGGCACACATCGCTGAGCACATGAGGATATTCCCAACTGAGCAGCCCTGTGTTTGCAGTGGAGCTGAGACCTTGGGTGAAACTCAACATGTTTTGAAATGTGTAGAAAGATGTTTGCCAATTGACTCAAGCCGTTGTTTATGCCAGCCTAAACTAAGCTGCAGTTTTCCTGTTCAAGGAGAGAATCTGGACCTCCACAATGTCTGCAGGGATGTTTTTGACAGAGAAAATGGGATATGGTGTGGAATATATCTTAGACCTGCCTCGCTGTTTGTCTTAAGATTTGGCAGCAGCAGATGGGGGGTTGTCTTCTCCAATGCCTTCATGCTTGGTTGCTCCCTCATCCTGAGCAAGCAAAGGGCAGCCCAGCATAACCTGTGAGCCAGGCTGTAAGGGTGAGGATGCCAGCTTTTGTTTGACCCTTTTCAAGCTGCAGGCTTGAGCACAGCAAGAGTCCACGGTTATCCCAAGTTCACGTAATTTGGGGGCAAAGCCTATCCCAGCAGTCATCATTGAGGTAAAGCTGATTAGTTAAACACATAAATAAGTAATTATTAATAAACAGTAATGGACAAGTTAGTGAAGACTACAATTTCTGGTCTGTAGTAATACAGATGTATTTTGCAGTAGTAGTAGCATAATGCTGGATTTTTGAGCGGGTTCCTGTTACTACTACAATAAAATAAAGAGCAAAGTATATTTTGGCCTAGGGATGCCAAGTCCACTCCCAGTTTCTAACTCAAAATAGGTCTGTGCTGTACTGCAGTAGGAGCTGTAGTTAAACATCAAACAGAGAGATAATCACTTTTTTTTTTTCTTGTAAATCACTTTTCCTTTTATACCGCAGACATTTGTGTGGATGATTTTTTGTTGACCACAACGATGTGGGTTTTGTTTCTTTCATTTATGTCCTCTATTGAATTAGCAGAGTTATGCAGTTTTGTCTGTCGCACTTGGGTGGGATGCTGCAGCGATTTAATTTAAAATGAAAGAGAGATGTCTTCATTTTAGGGGAAAACCGTGGCTAAGTGGTGAGAGTAAGCAGGTCTAGCCACTACCAGAAGCCCTAATTAGAAGAAATCCCATGTACGGTTGACCTTGACTATTGAGACAACCCTCAAAGAAGAAAGAGCACTAAAAATTAGTATGCTGCCAGTGCTGCACTTTTATTATTTGACGTTATTAAGCAAACTTGGTGTGTATTTCTTTTTTGAAGCTTTTGATTAAATGTGTGATCTTATCTTGGTGAAATGGCCTGCTGGGCTGCAGACAGTGGTGTTCAGAAATGAAATTTGTTTAGAGCCTCTAACAGACATTTATTCAATGAGACCTTTCTTGAATAATAGATGTGACAGTGAGACAGCTGTGCAACGTGTTCTAGGGGTTGGGCTTTTTATTTTTTTGGTGTAGGGTTTTGCAGTATGTTTGAGGGGAGAAGAACACAAGAGCACAGGTGTGAGAATAGAATGTAGGGAAATTATCATATGTTGCAGATTCAGGCCCTAGTTCTGCTGAGAATTATTTCCATATCAAGATTTACATGCTTCAGGACTTCCCTGCTGGTGTATGGTTTGGCATATCAAGTGATGCACATACACATCTAGCTCTGTATCAATAATCTTATCCTTTAGCTAGAGCTTTTAGATGCTTAAATTTTGTAGAAGTAAAACAAACAAACAAAAACCAAAACCCACAAACACAAATCCCCAAATGGGGATTTGACTCCTGTGGTCAGCGCTGACATAGTTGATAGTAGTTGACTCCTGTGATCAGTGCTGATTCCCTTGAGCTGTCCTATGTTTTATTATAGTTCCAGGTCAGTGAGACTGAGGAAGGAAGGCTTCACCACAGGATGTTTAACCTCTTGTATTGTGTCCAACAAGGAGAAAATGTGAAATGTGGGTAAATATTCTAGTCTTGTTTTTATCATCAGTGTGCTGGTTTCAGCTGGGCTAGAGTTACTTTCTTCACAGTAGTTATGGGGTTGTGTTTGGGATTTGTGCTGGATCAGTGCCAATAGTTCAGGGGTATTTTGGTCACTGCTGAGCAGCTCTTGCACAATGTCAAGGCCTCTTCTGTCTCTCAACCCATCCTACCAGCAAGAAGGTTGTGGACGCCCAAGGATCTGGGAGGGAAACACAGCCGGGACAGCTGATCCCAGCTGACTCAAGGGATATTTCATCCAATATGGCATCATGCTCAGCATTTAGAGCTGGGGGAGGATGAAGGAAGTTGAAGCTATTTGGAGTGGTGGCTTTTTGTCTTCCCAAGTAACCACTGTGTGCGATGGAGCCCTGCTTATGTGGGGTATGGCTGAGCACCTGGCTGCCCATGGGAGGTGGTGAATACTTTCCTTGTTTTGCTCTGCTTACCTGCACAGCTTTTGCTTTATCTATTAAACTGCCCTTATCTCAACCCATGAGTGCTCTTACTTTTAGTATGATTCTCTCCCCTATTTTGTTGTGGGGAGCAAATGAGCAGCTGTGTGGGGCTTCTTTACCAGCTGGGGTTAAAACATGAAAATTGAAAGCACAGTGACTTTTTTATCGGGCACAGCTGCTGTGGAGCCCTTCACCAGGGAAAAAATATTCCACAGGAGCTTCCAATTTTGAAACATTATTGAACATGGTGTGTATATCTGTTTTTCCAACAACACAGTCGACTTCATTATAATTTTCCATACAATTCACAGGGATAAAAACTCATTGAATGTGTGAACTGCACAGGTTTTTCAGGTGCTGACTCACAACTACAGGACTTGCTTTTCCCAGAATGAAGCTGAGAACACGAGTACACAGAAGTATATTATTTTAAACTTTGAGTTTCAGTAGTGGGCTGTGTTGATCTTTGAGGTTTAGATGTGTGAGTTTTCTGAGTGACTTAGTCTTCCTCTGCAAAAGAAGGGGGAATTCCACTTTTAAAGGAAAGGAGCCCCAGAGTGCCTTTGCTGCAAAACTGTGTCTTGATCAATTCCCATCTGCCCCACTGCTTCCCTGCATTGTACAGCAGCTGTCTTTGCATCAAGTTAGATGGTGATTAAGTGATTCCTCCTTCTAGAGGTAAACCCAAAGCCTTTCCTTAGAGGACCTGAGAGAAGATGTGAGCTCCATGCCTTAATGGTATCTTGAGGTGCCAACTTAGGGGGCCTCCAGTGTTTGATGCTCCAGCTGCTCACCTTCCCTGGTCTTTGGTTGAAGGGATTGTTTTTCCTAGGAGCTGGACAGCTCTAAGGACTTTCAAATAACTTATAATTATGTATATATTGTTTCTTTCCTAGTGCACAGCTAACCACACCAGATGCCAAATGCAGATTTGTGAAGCTGGGTGTGAAGTACAGGAATTCATGTGTCTTTGAGGCCTGCATATTTTGCCATGATGTTTGCCTGAGCTTCAGGGAAAATTCCTCCTTGCAAGGTGATTTGTGTATTTGGTACACTGAGGAGGAATATGGCCTGTAAGCATATAGCTGACCATCATATTTTAAGGGCCTTTTCCATACATTTACAGCTGGATATGAGTTGTCTTTTTAGAAGAGACTGCAAGCCCAGTGCCATGGATCAAAGACCAGCAAACCTGATCGTTTTTGAGCATCCTAGATGGTGTCCCCAGGGCTGGCTTGGTGCTGGGGGTGGTGAAACTGCCTGCCATGAAGTCATCATCCTGGGATGGTGGCAGAAAAAGAGGAAGGGTAAGGGCAAAGAGAGCTGTGTTTATAACCTTTTTACTGGTTGCACAAGGATGACAGGTGTTCTTGGCTCTGGTCACAACTCAGTGAGGTGCTCAGACAGGACTTGTTTCATCTGGGTCCCTGCATGGAAGCTAGGTTACAATCCAGCCTGAAAAACATCCCAAACTTTCAAAAATGTTCTTTTATGGAGATGAAATTTACATATGAAAGCACAACCTGCTGAAAAAGTAATGGTCCCATTATGTTCTCCTTAAGCTAGAAGTCAGACAGGAAAAGGAGGATAGAAAATTCACTGGACTGAAGTCTACTTGACATCTGCTCTTCTATAGAACTAACTTGGTCCAGGTGACTCCATATGAATCTGTTCCTGAGCTGAGTATGATAATTTGTTTCTGAACTGCGAAAGACATCTTGTAATATTTAAAAACTTTGTTCTTTTTTTTTATGGTGCAGAGCCATAGCATTTCCCCTAATTTTGAACTTTCAGTGGGACTCAAAAATGAGCCAGAAAGTCCTCTACTGATAAATTTCTCAGATGGCTGTTTAAAAAAGGGAGGAGGCATTCTTTACTAGCATTTTGTTGCTCCTAAAGCTAAGATATTTTTTAAAATTAAAATAAAAGTTGCTTACCATATGTGCTGGGTGTGTGCTGGTTGGGTTGGTGCACATTGTCATGCTTCCGTCCTGAGAGATGTGCTGGCCCTTGGCAAAGGTGCATGGGAGTGGGAGGTATTTTATAGTCCCTTTTCCCTGTCTGGAAGTGCAGAACTTGAGGACTTTGTACGGTTGTGTGGGCATTGAGGCTGAAGGCCCCAGATATGCCAGCACTCTCAGTGGCAAAAAACAATACTAGGCAAATGCCACAAGGAAGGGAGAGTTCCTCCTTAGAGCTCAAGGGAATCCCCTTTGCCAGATGTTACAAAACCTGTGAGAAGGTGATAGTGCCCGTGTTGGAGGCAGCAGAAGCTGTCCAGCTGCAGTGCATGCTAATTATTCCACTTGGTGACATTTCTTGCTTTCTACTCCTGTAGAATTTTGCCTAATTTTGCCTAACACGGCTAATTTGTGTTAGGGAGTAAGGGACTAATGACAGCCATACAGTTAAAGCTCTGTGTGTATGCAGTAATAAGGTTCAAAGGTCGCTGTGTAATTATGTTAAGTTTCCAGCCTCCTTGCTAATTTTCTGTTGATTGAGGAAGAAAGGAGGATCCTTTTGTGTCTTGACAAGTGTCTTCCCTTCCAGCAAAGCAGGGGCTGATTCCTTGCTACTCCAGCTTTTCCCTAACTGAATGCTGACTCCATTTTCCTTAGTTTCTCCACTTTCATTTCCAGACTCATTATGTCAGGCATTGAGGGTATGTAAAGATGATCAATGTGTATCTACTGGTGCTATTGTAACACAGAGCAATTATTTAAATTAATCAAGAGAACACTGTACATGAACAGGATGAGATAAAATAATAGCAGGAGCAGTGCTTTGTTTAATGCAGATCTGTGGTCTCAGTATTGAGATTTCAGCTGCTGGCAAGACACTTCATCATCTGGGAAGATCTGCTGGGAGCCACAGATAAATCATGTTGTGAAATCTTGATGTAGCCTTGCAATGTTTGCCCTTTGGTGTTCAGCTCTAGGTGCTGGTGTCACATCATGGCAAAAACAGGATCAGCATGTGCTGAGGAGGATGAGCAGACAGTGTTGTGGTTGCCTCTATTTTCTGGGTGCAGTGAAGAGGTGATGAAGGGATGGATGGGGCATTTTTTTTCCTCCTTTCCTTTTGAGTTTGTCCACCACCTTGCTGATCAGTTCTCATTTTTTTACATTTTAGGATACGAGACCAATGAAAAATATTACCTGTTTTTTTGTATTGGTATAATTTTGTTGTGGTTTCTCTATACTGTTCTTGTCAGGTAAGGGTATGGTAAAGAAACAGTTTTTGTATTTAAGCTGAGAAGAAGCTGTCTTTCCCTTATTAATTTGGCCTTGGCCAATGCACTGAAATCTTCAGAGTGATATGGAAATGTCCCTTAGTTTGCATGGCTGGATGAAGGCCAGATGAGGTTTTCTTGTGTGGGCTTGCTTTGTTTGTTTTCCTCAAAAACTTTGTGTTAATTCAGGCCAGTTGCTGCTGATACAGTCATTGGATATAGTGTTTGTAGCTAATTAAAAATAGCCCCTAATTGAGAGCTGAGTGTTGTGCACTTGAATTTTCCTGCACATTAGTCATCTCAGAGGTTGACTGGAAAAGTAAAGGGTGAATCAGCTTGAAGAGGCTTGCAAATATCTGCTTCATTCAACGTGGAGACACATTTGCATAGTAATCTAGTGGTGACTCATAATATTGCTAAAATATGGGGGCAATGAAAGTTTCTTTTAAAAGTGCAATGTCTCGACACTTTATTTTACTGGTACCTGATAACTTGGAGGTGATTACACAGCTCTTATGTATTGTATGTATGTTATAATGTGATGATTAACAGGACTGTTACCTGCAGGGCCAGGCAGCAGAAGTACTGAGTTCAGTTGTACAAGTGTGACAGGGTGTAATCCCCTCGAGCCCCATGATTTGTCTGCTGAACTTGCTTCAGTCTCCTTGCTGACCTTTATAGTTTTGTGTCTTTTCTCTTTGGACAGCTCTAAGTATGTCACTGATTGAAAATGGTATTTGAACACTCCAGTGGGAAGTTGCATGTATACATCTATTTCATTAAAATCACAATGTGCCAAAGCCTGTGAATTTTGGAGATACCTTAGAAGTTGTTACTGTTCCAGAAATAATACCTGTTATACTTAGGATGTGAAAGGAATAAAGATACAAACCAATTTTTTTTAAATATTGCTTTATGCCAAAATAGTAGTTGGTGTTTGGATGCTGCCTGTGTATATTTTTATAATGACAAATGCTCAGCTTTTCCTTACAACTAACCTTGGCTCCAAATTTCTTGAGCTTCTGCTGGCTGCTTTTTGATGAATATGGCACTCTTGCAACTTTGCCTTTTTCTCTTCCTGAAAAAAATTATTTGAGCTGGTCAAGTATCTAGAAACACATCCCAGTAAGCAGCCTGCCTTGTTCTTGTGGTGTCTGCCCAGAGCTGCAGCTGGGGAGCATCCACTGGGACACGTTTGGTGGTTGGTCAGTGCTGTAGGCAGTGAGTAAGTCTGGTGTGGTTAACTGGCTCATTAGAGAGCTTTTACTGCAGTGCTGAAGTGCGGTGGACAGGAAGCGGGCATTGCTCCGGCTTGTTTGAATAGCTAATTGGTATTTTTATAGTTTTATTCCTTGTTTCTGTGTCCCACTTTTGCTGTGGGATTAGTGTGTCTGGCTTTTGTGGTCTTTTGTTTTGATTTAGATTTCTTTTTTGGGGTGGGCTTTTGTGTGGATTTCTTTGTTTGTGATTTTTTTTGTGATTTTTTTTGTTGTTTTTGTTTTTATTTTGTGTTTTAAAAGCAGAAAGATGAGGTAGGTTTTGTTTATCTGATAAAGCTGATATGTCTGTATGCAAGCTAATAGTTTAAACTGACCTTCTGTCTAATGGAAAGAGGCAGACACTTTTGAGACGTGATTCCTTTCCTTCTCATGTAGACATTTAAAATATGTCAGATGAGTCGCATCCTAAAAAGATTATTTCTCTTCACTGTCTGTAAAGGAAGCCTAAGGTGCCAAACTCAGATAATCTGAGACATTTACATTGCAGATACCTTAAGATGGAGGAGGCGAATCCCACCCCAGGAAATTACTCTCCTTGGTTTGCAGTGCATCTCCAATTCAAATGTGAATCTTCGTGATAAGCTGGTACCTGGCACAGCAAAGCTGATCCATCAGGAAGTGCATGGAGAGGAATTGAAATGGCCCCTGATCTTCACAGAGCTTGTGCTTTGGAGGAGCTCTCACTTCATTGGTGTAAGACGTGTACCTTAAATATCACAAAAATACATGCAAGCATGGTGGCATATGAATGATTCCTCCTGTTAGTTCTCTGCAGCCCTGTTGTGAGTGGGACTTCCAGCATGGGCTTTTGTACCTCCTTTTTCCCCTCAAAAATGTGGAGTAACCTGCAAACCTGAGCAATTACACCTCTGCTCTCCCTTTTTCTTTCAAACATAATAGTCTGTGAAGATGATGAAGAGGCAGATCCTGGGAGATGTGTCTGCCTTGACTCATGGGGGAAGGCATCCCTTGGGAAGGTGCCCTGGAATGCTGAGCCAGTTGGTGGGAGAGGAGCTTCCCAGAACGCAGACCCAAGCTCCTGGTTCCAGGCAAATTAATGATTTATCCACCAAAGCTATGTCCTATGAATAAGGCTGTGGCTGGCTGTGCTAATTACAAGAGGACTAGGAGCAGTCTGGCCCTTGATGGGCCACAGGTGTAGCCAATAAGGACAAGCCCTACAAAACAGAGGGGTTGGCTGATCCTGGGCCAGTTGAGGTCTGCCTGCTGAGCTGTGAAGATGAGCCAGAGTCTACTGGTCTTGCTAAGAGGAGACAAGACAGAAGGCTGAGAGAAGCTGCTTGATCAAAGTTCAGTTCTCTGAAAACTGTTGTGTTTATCTCGACATGGTAGTGGGCAACCATGACATAAGGTATATGTAGATACTGTTAGTCTCTTCAAGACTCAAGGGGAAAAAAAAAAAACCAATTTTTTACCCTCCTTTCTTGATTCATTGAGAACTGCATTTTGGACAGATGTTCCAGTGCAAGTTTTGACTGCTTCCCCTCCACCCTCAAATCAACTCTCTTCATTTTCCATCTGTTTCTGTGGCTGTATGGGCAACCAAGCTGGGAAATGAAGCTCTAATTTTAAAATCTCTGTTGAATTTGTAATCTTGCTAGGCTGCTTTCACCTGGGATCAGCTTCCTGGCTGGTTTACAGCTAATTTTTGCGTGGCTGCGTAGTAGTAGCACAAGCTGTGGGACAGTGTGGAGCTGCTCAAAATGTGCATGATGTTTCCTCTGCAGTGTTGGGAGTCTTTCAACCTTCCTGTTTCCAGTCTTAGGTGATCTGAAGGTCAGTCCCCAGGGTGTTAGTTAAGTCTGCTGCCCTAGAGAACACTAAGCATTGCATATATATCTATTACACATGAGTGTGTGTGAGTAGGAATGTGTGCATGTATGTACTGCATACTTACTGCCTCTTTGCCCTAGTCTTCAATATCAGGGCCAATTGTCCTCAAGATACCCGACTCTCAGAGCTGCAGGTTGGTGATGGAAAGATGAGTGAAGTCCCAATAATCCACAAGGAAATGATTAGTGACCTGCTGTGCCAATTAGGCACTCATAGTTCTGTGGGCCCTGATGGGATCCACTGTCAGGTGTTCAGGAGGTGTCTGCTGCTGCGTGATGATTTAGAGGTTCAGGGGTTACAGTGGTAGTGCTGGGTGTAGGTTGGACTTGATGTTCTTAAAGGTCTCTTCCAGCTTTGATTCTGCAATTCTCTAGATATGTGTGTTTGTGTATGTATGGTAACTTGCTTAGCAAGGTGTGTTCTATTCTCCTTCCTCCTACTGTTTCTAATATACTCCAGTGAAGACTAGAAGAATTGAATCTCAGCATCTTACAAGTTCATTTTAAAATTTGTAGAGAACTTTGGAGAGAGGTGCAAGAGCAGACTGCATCTTGCATCTCCAAAGCAGAGCTATATATGCAGGGCACAGGCCTGAATCCATCAATATTGCAGATACATAGCACTAAATTCACTCACCCTGTTCCTAATTACTTAGTGCTGGTTTCTTCTTAACACTTGATGTTGGTTTTATTTTTTTAAGCAGGTGACTGAATCGTTCAACAGCCCTGACTTTTGAACTGGATGGAGATGGGGGTTTTAGGAGAGTACTGTAGCAGTCTCTGCACTGGTAGCTGAGTTTTTTGTATTTTTTTAGCAGCTGATAAATTTCTGTGGTCCCACTGGATGATTTTGCCCTCATTAGATGATTAAGGCAAGTTCTTTTTGTTCTTTAGTCTTGATGGAAAATGGCATATGTTGCTTTTTCTAAATAGTGGAGAGCTGATCGAAATATTTAAATACAGAATAACAACTAGTGATGGAGCATTTAAAACTTCTGTTGTTCTGAATAAGTTTTAATGAACAATGAAAACAAAACAGATGTTGCTGAATGTTTACTTCAGTGTAGCTTGAAAATAATTTGTACTTTATGGTAATAATTGTCAGATCTAATTAAAAAAATGGAGGAAAGCAATATGGAGTTAGATCCAATGAATGATTTTGTATGTATTGTTACCTCAAAAAGAAAAAAGAAAAGGATAATATTGCTTGAAAGTTTTAGCCACTTTAGCTGGAAATGAACAATTCTGATTTAGGGGATTGAGAGTGTTCTGTTCAGACTTACTTGGTAGCCCTTGATCTCGGTGCTTTTGCTTCAAGTCACTGATTATGAAGTATATTCATGCCTTCCATAGTCTTCTGGAACTATATGTGTGACAGTTTTTTACAATGTTTGTGTCTGTTTACAGCACAGTCCTGTTATTTTGCTCCAGTTGCTGGGGATTTGTCAGTGCATCAAACATCCGTACTTAATTTCAGTTCAGCATTGTACCCTAACTCCAGTGGCCAAGCGAAGTGCTTTAGAGCAGACCTCTTTCCAAAATTTTTTTGAGGTCATAAGGACACATGGTGTGTTCATCTTGAATAAAATTATTAACATAAAAAAAACCAAAACTTGGAGCAGTTTGAAGGCTGTAGATCTGTAAAGCTTCTAAGTGTGAGCTGAAAATCTCTGTTACTCTTCCAGGCAACAATTGCTGACAGAGCCAGTGTTCAGCGGATTTAAACATGATACTTAATTACATCTTAGTTGAATCTCATTTTCAGCGATGTTCCTGATATTTGTGAGTTTGAACTCTGAACAAATCTTTTTACTGGAGAAAGCTGTGCTTCTGGTTAGACCTGGTCGTACACTAGAGGCTCTGCTCAGTGCAACTTAGCATCTGCCTCTGTAAGAATTGATTGAGCCTGAATGGCTTTGAGGTGTTACATTATGAACAGTGTTTCCTACTGAGGGATGCACTTGAATAGACAAGTCCAAGCACTGGCTCCTTTCTGAATATTGTTTTGTATTTCTGCAAATGTGCTCGTCTCTTGTTGAGAAAACCTCAAATACTGTTTTAATATATGCTTATGTTCCCACTAGTTTTACAGCAGCTGTTAGTATAAACTGTTCATGAAGCTGCTCAAGCTTCTGTAGCGTCATGTTAGATGGGAGGGTTTTATTAGTGCATCTTTAAAGGTTTGGTTTTTTCTGTTTTTAAAAGCATGTAAATTTGAAGCTCTATTAATAAAAATGAGCCATGGGGATTGGTTGGTGTAATGTATATGGAAGACAGTGTAGCAAAGAAGTAGCTTGTTTACAGAACAATGAAAAGTTAGAGGAAGCTCTTCAGTAGCTGTATCTGCACTTCAGTAGCTGTATCTTGGCAAGATCTCAGTTTTGATTTCTATATCGGTAAACTAGTATTCAGATAGCTTTTTTAAAGCTGAAATTCTGAGAATATGCAGAATGTGTCTAAGATTCATCCTGCTTGAATGCCTTGAATCTTTTTAGTATTTAGCTTTTATAGGCACGACTGCTGTTCTTGTGAATAGTGTTTAGCAGTGTTCAGGAATGACGTGTATGCTTGCTCTTTTCTTGCAGTAATTTATTTTTATATTTTCCCTCCTTTGTTTAAAAACAAAATCTTAAAAGGGGTGTGATAATTACCAGTTATTAACCTTCATTTGCCATTAGTTGTGTTGAAAGCTGGCATCAAAAATGCTGTGAGTGTTAAGAAGTGTTTTAATTAGGTCATTAGATCCTGTGTGATTTAGTGATAGCCCAGGGAGAAATGATAACAGGAAGAGGTGTAAACGGGCAGAGCCTTAATTCAACAAAGCGTTTATACAGATGCACTAATAGGGCTTAAATCCTGCCTTGTAGCTGAGCGTTGGCTTTGCTGGGTTTGAGCCTAAAACCAGATTTTTACCTCAGATGAAGAGGGCTCAGCATCTTGGCAGAAGTTGCTGGTGCTGTGCACCTGGTGAAGTTCCTCAGTTTTGGCTCTGTGGGTACCATTTCTGTGTTAGCTGGATGTGGTGCCACACGTTGGGAACATCTGCCTCAGAACTTCTCCTCTGCTGTGATTTCTTCTTTGGGAGTGCTGTTAATCTGTTGGGAGAAAAAAAAGGAAAAAAGAAAAAGCAAAATAAAAAAATGAAGTCAGTATTAAATTAGTATATTTACCTCAAACTAGGAAAATGATCTCTTGTTTCTCGTTTGCTGCTTTAAGCTTCAATGGATACTTTTCACTGTGGCAACATAAATGTCTGTATTTTTGTCAATACAATTTTCTGTGCTTGGGGGTAAAAATGTTTCCTAAGGGCCCCATTGCCTGCCTGGATTTTTATATCTTCCCAGTCAATGGCTTATAGCAGGAAATACT
>VXBU01016504.1:1264570-1305572 GCA_013400315.1 Bombycilla garrulus | reverse complement strand
GAGTTTTGTGCAGGCTGGTGCCTGGTTTTTCATAACCTCCGTGTTGTTTGCTTTTTACAAGTGGAGACTAGTGAAACCTGAACCTCGAATGATGTATTGAGACAGTGGTCATAGCACTTTTAGTGGAGCTGCAGTCTGGTTATACCATCTGCAGGCTGGCTTTAATTGATGGGGTTTTGTACCTTTTTAGGTGAACATAAATTGTGTGGGCACTCTGCAGTCCAAAGTAATAAAAAATATGAATTGTCACTGTTTCCTTCTAATCGTATGACAAGGCAGATTCCCAAGTAAAGTATGCACATAAACTTTTAGCCCATTGAAATATGCATATATAATTTAATTTGCATACATTAAATTCTTAATTTCATTAATGATTTAAGATTCTTTTGTAGTCGGAAGTCTCTGTCACATTTTTTCTTGATTGAATTGCCTGTTCTCTTCAAATAAGACTTGGTAATAAGACTTGCCTTACAGGATGATTTTGGTAACTTTGTTAGACCTTTTATCAACGTGATTAATTTACAACTGGCTGCGGTGTATTATTAGCTAAAGATATATTACAGTGTAAGACTTCACCAGAGTGGAAATTTTAAAGTGCAGATAAGATGGCAATTGCAGGGCATGTAGCTGAAAAGGTGAAAGAAGGGAGGAAACCTTGGCATCTTACATCAAAAGAGCATTTTCATATTAACATTGTTAAAAAGGCAGTAAACTTGATTTGTGGTTCCTTATAAATACAAATATTAATTGTTACGAAAAATTCAAAGAGCTTTTTTTTTTTTCTATTGAGCTACAGCAAAATAAGTGCAGCCTATTTAAAATAAATTCTGAGCAGCACCATGCTAAATGAGTGAAAAAACCTTATTTTGCTGCTTGCCCAGTGCTGCCTTGAAGCTGCTGTTGCTCGTGGGCATTTTTCCTTTACTGGAATTGTTTCTTTCTTTTGGATGGTTGCAGGAGTATTGCCCCACTAAGACAAGGTAATTTTTTTTGTTTGTTTTTAGGTGACTTCCCATTCCCCTTTACCAATAGGCATCCTTCTGGCAATTAGTAAACATGGATTTTAAAAGATTCCTCTGTACAAGGCTGCTGTTGTTGGGGTGTCATTGGGTTGCATCTTCTCTTCTCTTTAAAACCTCCATTTTCTTCTGATTTCTCTGGAAATTGGGGTAGTCTGTCTGGTTTTAATGTCCCCATCATCCTTGCTCAGATCAGATTTGTCTGTGGAGCACCTGTACCATAGTTTCTAAGCACTAAGAAAATTAATCGAAGAAGCCACCAGCAAGCAGGGTCTGGAAAGGAGCAGCTCAGTTCATGGAGAGGGTGTTGCTCCTGGGCAGGAGGGCTTTTCCAGGAGGAATGGATGGACAGCCCTTAAAGGAAAAACAAGGAGTGGGGACGAGATATCAAGCAGCAGGGTTTGAGGTCAGAGCAGGTGAATTGAGGAGCCCTGTGTGTGAGGTCCAGGCACATGTAGACTTTTTTTTGGTGGGTGGGGTTTTATGATCTCAAAGTTTATTTCATGGGGTGGATGCACACTGCTTTTTATCCTTTTTCCTTGCCTACTTTGTGTGCCTAAATGGGAAGCAAATCTGGACTGTCCTGTCCAAGACACTGTTAATTGAGTGTGTTAATGGGTTGTAGCTGTCCATGACAGCCCTGATCCTGTAGGTCCATGTGTTAGTTGTAGAGGGGAGTGGTCTCATGAAGCCTAAGTGGGACTTCTTAGGTATTTGAATGTACACGTGTAGACATTTGTGCTTGCCTTGGTTTGACTGTGGGATGTTGGTATGAGATGGTCTTGGGTTTCTGACGTGCTCTGGCTGCAGAAGAGGGAGGATTCAAGAAGGTGTAAGAGAGAAAATGAACAGTTACAGAGAACAGAGGAATCACAGTGCTGAAAGTTTTCCTTTTCACTAAACATTAGATATTCCCAAAGAATATACTCACACTTGCTCTTGAGTACTCCCAGTTTGCACTTTGATAGTAATTGAACCAAGGACTAAAATTCCTGCTTTGTTGATTGATTTTTTTTTTTTTTAATTTTAAACTGATTAATGTTTTCATTTGAATAGCACTGCTGACTCTGCAGAAGATGTGATCTTTTAATTAGCAGATGTCAGGATTAGCATTAGTGTTGAGCTGTAATTAGCATTTGTATGCATAGTAAAAGACCCAGGCTCAGTTTGGCAGCAAGGAGAATGAAATTATAGGTAGTGGTGGAACTTGGCACTTGCCTGCGTATCTGTAATGGGTTTTTTTGGAAAAGTGAAACCCACAAGTACCATGATCAAAGCATGAAGTTTAGCAGATTAATTGCTGATTAAAAAAATACATATAAATTATTGGTATTGTTCTGTTAGCTAAATCATAAGTTTTGTTGGCCTAACAGGATTTAATATATTTAATTGTCACACACTGATGCTCTTAAATTGAAGGCTGCAAAGTGCTAATAGTTTCTTGGCTAGACAGCAGCCAGCGGTTGTGTGGACATGGACATTTCTGGGAATGGTATTTGGAGTAGAAGAGACCTAACTGAAGCAGGTGCCATTTGGGGCTCTTAGAGTCCCACTTCAGCTTAATTTAAAGAACAAAGGTGCATTGGCTTTATGCCCCTGTTTGCAGAGGTGTTGGTTTATGTGGAGGGGTCATATGTGAATGTAGGAGGAAGCAAGAACACAGTACGTTTATCACGGGTCAGAAGGACCCAGGTACAGTAAGTAATGAAATCTGGATGTCTCCTAGGAATGAGACCTTTCCCTTCCTGCTGATGAAGACCAAGCATGACTCCAAGTTAGTGGAAAGAGAATATCACTGGCTAATATGGGACTTAAAAGCTGGTTGTTGATTACTGTGGGGAAATCTATTCCGTAGCATTTTATCTTTTATCATTTATTTATCATTTCATGATTTTATTAGCGAAATAAAAAATAATCCTTTTTAATCCTTCTGAGGTAACTGAAGACAATGGTGATTTCTACGACTGTTAGTCAAACAAGTAGACAAAACTCAGTAGTTCTGCTTTTTGGTATGCCAAAGGAAAGTAACAGCTACTTAATTATAGGTATTCCAGGAATGGAGGTTGAGAGTTGGCAGGTCAGTGGTGCTTGGGGGGAAAAAAGGAGCCCTCTGTACAGCACATCTGTGATAATGGTCATGGTATTATGATATGGAATGAGTTTCAGTGCTCCCATGGATGGGTGGGAGAGCAGGATTCTATTCCTGCCTTGTGTGTGCATCATTCTTTCTGGTTTTGGTCTCTTTATTGCATTTAAGCCCCAGTAAAATGCAGTTAATGATTCTGAAAACCTCTGTCAAGGTGCTCTGAAATTCACCTCTGACGTGTGCTGTTTTAGGTTGATGGGTTATTTCTACTTGCCACTTCCTTGTGGTTTTGAATTCTATTGGAGTTAAACTATGAAATGACTTTTTAAAAATTAAAACCTTTTGAGAGGAAACACAGAACTGAGCCTTGAATCCACATTAGTATTTTTTTCTCTCCCACTTTACAGCTGAATTTATGCAGGTAACAAAAAATTGAAATGCTTAAAGCAAATGACAGGCTGCTCCCCTCTTGCATTTCCACCGGGGAGAAGCAAGAAGGATTTAGCTGTCATCTTGCATGTATAAATAATGCTTACAAGCAGAACCGCCCCCTGCAAACAAACTTTCTCTTGCTTCCAAGTCCCTGCTTGGATCTCTGCAAACAGCCATGAATGATCCTAGGCACTTAACATACACTGGTTTGTGTGGTTGCATTTGAACTTCTCTCCAGTGTTTTATTTCTGAAAGGGAAAAGAAATGCCGTCAAAAATGAAGGTTTTTCAAGGTGTTGACCTTTTGAGGAAAGAGCCTGGTGAATATGTAGCAGCATAAACCTGCAGTGATCATTCCATAAAACAGCATTGAGAGCAGTGGTGTGTCTGATTTGTCAAATGAATAGGTGGCACATCTCACCTTCCTGCTGGATAAATACAGCACATAGCAGAGGGTAATACTGTCATCATAGCATAATTGAAATTATATTATTCCAATGTACAGTTCAATAAAACTAACCACATAGTGGTGTTATCGATTTAAACTCAGTTAAAAGCAGTTCAGATATTCAGTTCAAAATAGTTCTGATGAATATCAGCCCTGGTAATATGATTTCCTTCATTCAGTAGTAGAAGTTTTTATCAGCCTGAAAGATGAGATAAAATGTTAAGAAATAATTTAATTTTTGCACCAGTGGCCTAAACAAGCAGGCTCTTTAACAGCGAGCGCTCCTAATTTTTTTTTTCAGTCTCTTCATTTCTGATACATCCTCAGATTTTAGTGTAATTAAAAAAAAAATATTTAATGGCACTTGTTCAGAGGAGGGGTCCTTCTGTGCTGGAAGCAGCCAGCACTAGTTGTAGGCGTGATCATTTGTCATGTAAATGTATGGCTCCGACCTCTTCTGCACCAGAGGAATGAGTCTGCAGTAATTACTTGGGTTTTTCCTAGTGTAATTAGTGAGTAATCTGCTGTGACATCTAAGTACAACATATGTAGTCAGCCTGTGAGTAAATATGTTGTTTAGTGAATTGTAAAGCAATGTCACCCTTTTTTAAGTGGTATTGCAGGAAAGCCTTTTACAGACACTGGCTCTGCAGGCTATTTGTGCATCTTTCTGCTATTTCCAAAGAACAGCAATGGAGCTGGGGAAGGGTCGGGAGCACAAGTCTTAGCTGGAGTGTCTGAGGGAGCTGGGATTATTCAGTGTGGACAAAAAGAGGCTCAGAAGACCTTATCACTCTACAACTATCTGACAGGAGGGTGTAGCCAGGTGGGTCTTTTCTCACAAGTAACAAGTGGCAGAACAAGAGGAAATGGCCTGAAGTTGCAATAGTGGAGGTTTAGAATGGAGATTAGGGAAAAAAAATCTTCATCAAAAGGAATATCAAAATCTTCATCAAGCACTGGAATATGCTGTTTTGAGAAGCACTGGAGTTGCCATCCCTGGAAGTATTTAAGATGTGTTGTGCTTGGGAACATGGTTCAGTAGTGGACTTAGCAGTGCTGGGTCGAATTTGATGTCAAAGACCTTTTCTAACCTAAATAATTCTGTGGTTCTGACAGGTCACTGAACCATAAGGATGCAAGAGCATAGGTAATTTCACAGGAGGGGAGATGAAAATGTATAGGATTGGGATTTGCTTCATGCTTGTGACGCGATCAGTACTTCAATCCTAAGGCCAACATTGCTCTTTTTTTTTCCTTCCTGTTCTCTTCTTCTGTTCCTTCCTGTTTTGAATCCACTTAAGAGGGCCTCACAGTGGTTATTACTTTGAGAATTTAGATCTTGCAGTAAATGTGGTAGTTTGTTAGCTGTCTCTGGCTTTACGGTCAGAATAGCTACCAACTGTGTGCTATCACTTATTTTCCTATGGCAGCAAGAGAGTCTTACAAAAATGCTAAGATTCTTTTCCCCCCCAGCTTTCAAGAGCTGTCTTCAACTCTTTCCATTTTCTGTGTAACTTTTGGCAAAAAATATCGACTTGTATGTGCTCCTTTTGTGCCCTATTGCTCAAACTACAATACTTACTCTGTGCTTGCACACATCTTTCTGCTTTGTGGCAAGTGTTTTACAAAACCTCGTGTGGTAGGAGCAAGCCAGCTGTATGCAACCTGCTGAGCTGATCTCAGGTCCTTGCTTTGTCTGAGATTTCTTTGTCAGTCTAAGCCTGAGATGTAAGACATATTCCATGTTGCTTCTAAATGTGATGGCAAGGAAGTCATCAATAGCTGAAAGCATGTGACAAAACCTTTACATTTTTAGTTAGAGGACTGGCATTTCACTAAACTTCATTTTTCCTGTTTGGCATGTTCGTAGAGATGCAAACCAGTTTCTTCTATGAGCCGCACATTTAAGTGATTTCAGAGTGAGGAAAAAAGTAAAGCTGGAGCTCACAGTGACCATTATTCCTGTCTGCCATGTCCTGAATACTTCAATTTGTTACACCATTCCAGTTTAAAGGAAGTTTGTGTGTGTAAACAAAGAAATGGACAGTGTCTGCAATTGCTCGTGTTGTTCATTAGGCTACACCTAATTTTCTTTAACCTCTCATTGCTAGGGTTGATGGTTCCCCACCTGTATCCACATAGCTGCTCCCCCACCTCCTTTCCTCTGCATAGGTCAGGTAATACTGGAAGTGGTTTGGGGGAGAACAACTCCTACAATGAGATAAAGGGTTGTCCTGGAAATGGGTCTTGGCTGGTGATTTGAAGGGGTTCAATCCCAGAATCAATATTCATAACTCATCTGGCCACAAGTATAAGTAAGCCCGCAATTATAGGAGAGTAAGCTTGAGTTTGTTCTTTAATAATATTTTTGGTAAGGCCAGAATTTCCAATTTGTTATTTGTATTAGAGGTTGTTACTTTTTTTTTTCCACTTGAGAACTGTTAAAAAAATTTGTTGGAAATTTTTGTGGTGCCCGTTAAAGCAAATTAAGCGCACATTTGTGTTTAAATATATATGCAGATCCTACTGAAATACCTGGTTCCACAGGGAATCTTCAAAGATGCATCACAAGCAAGTGCCAAAACTGGCTCCAGCACCAGTCCCAAGAGTATTTGCGTTAGGCCACCCCTAGCCCAGCTCTGGTGCCCAAAGGTGTCCCTGAGCTCAGCCCCTGAGGCCTCAGTTCCAGGATGGCTGCAAAACAGTGCTGAGACTCTTAACACCCAGGGGAACTTTTCTCGCTTGTGAGAAGTCCTTCTGTCCCTGGCATTACTGCTTCAAGTGAGTTCAGCCCCTTCTTGCAGTTGGACTTCTTGCCCTCTGTGTGAGATTATTTCTCAGTGACAAATCACCACTCTTGAGTTGTCACAATTAGAATTTTTCACTGTGTGTCTTCCCCTCACTCCTTATTTATTACAAATTCAGGAAGAATGATTTGAATAACCTCTAGCAATGCTGCTGGAGGTACTTCACCCATGCAGCATCCTACCAAAATCTCTTGCAAAGATTTAGATGAATTGAATGCACATTCATGCCTGTGCTCAAATGTTGAGCAGTTGCTGAATTTCATGAAGCATGGTTCAGTTGTTGTCACAATGTTCCTAGTTTTTAGGCAATTTTTTTTTTTGAGTCTGAGATTTTAAAAAGTGGTTGTGAATCTTTTTGCAGGGTTGTGCCATGATCCTGTTTGGTAAAAGCATGGACAGCTGGGGACTCTTTGGAACAGTAACAGCAGAAATCAAAATGGAGCATTTGAATTTGCACTGAGGGGAAACACTGCTGCTGAAGTAACAGCACAACTAGAAACTTGGAGTTATTTCAGTGTCCCATCAGTTTAGTCTTATTTATTAATGTGGGTGTATAGAGGTCAATTTTCCTTGAGTGAATGAGAGTGGTGAAGCTGTTGGTTTGGAGGTGCAGTGTGTCAGGAGCAGAGATCTGGAGGAGTGGTATCATGCAGTGTCTTCTGTCCTCCTGCAGACCCAGGGATGAAACAGAAGCAGAAATGAGCCCTGCAAAGAGAAGCCTGTGTAGCGGTGTGAGAATGGTTTACTTCAGTGGGTGATCAGCATACAGAGGAATTGGTGTATCTGGCCAGATGAGCTAAGATTCAGCACTCTGAGTGCAGAAAAAAAATAAAGGCTGCCCTTACGTAAACTGCATGTGTATAAGCTGTGCTGATTTGGCCGCTTTTGCCTTCTGGGGCTCAGTTATTTGAGCAGGTGGCAAGGAGAAGTTCTGCTTGTGGTGTGGGTGCGTGTGGAAATTCATTAGCTTGAGAAAATATCCCCACCCTGGCAATGCTGGCTGGGTTGTTTGAGGAGGAGCGCTGACCTTTGCTGTGTTTCTGTGCTCTGGGCCCTGGCAGGAGCAGTCAGCTGGAGGGTTGCTGCTGCTCTGCCCTGCCAGGCAAGGCTGGAGGGCTCTTATCTCCTTCCTTCCGCCTCCATAACAGCACTTGTCATCTTGCCGCACATGTGGATTTTACACAGCTCAGCGTGCTTTCCAGCAGACACCAACATATTAATTATAATGCTGTAAAAAATTAATTGAAACACAGCATAATCTCTGTTAAGTAAGGTCACTGAAATTGTCTTAAAATAGACTGCTCAAGAAATAAGATGAAATCTCTCTACAGAGAAGTTTAGCAGATTTCCTGTGCCAGTCCTCTTGAGATGCTTCTTATTGCCATTAAAGTGCATTCAGTATTTCTGTGTTTTCCCTGAGAGTTCCTGCCAGCTTCCCTGTCCTGCTCATCTCTGCTGACCTGTTAATAGTATTTTGGCCTCCATTTCCCAGATGGTGATGATGGGGTCCAAGCACTGACTGGTGGTGTCTTTATCTGAGCATTGACTCCTTAGAAGACATGAGTCTATGGAAAATGCGGATGGAGATGCAGTCTGGTGATTCTTTGATTCCTGTGCTGATCATGAAAGAGCAGAGCTAGCACAAAACATTTGATTGTTATTGTGTACACAGTACCTTCAAAAAAGTTGGTTCAGCAAGGTAGGCAGAAATATGAAATCCTACCAGCTTTTCAGTGGCCCCAGTCCAACTGGTTTATGGCTTTTAGAATAGCAACCGTGGCTTTTTTGTTCCATTTGATGCCAGCTTGTGCTAAATGCGGTTAGATTTGGAAATAGAACACGTTAACTCTAGAGACTGCTCTTATTTCATTGAATTGGCCATTGGAAATAGATGGCCCGTAACTTCAATGTGACAGTGGGATGCAAGCTGGCAGTTCAGTTAGGGGTGCTGCCAGTGATGTCGTTGCATCAGGAAATTCAGGCAGCCATGTGGTGTGAAAAGCCTTTGCTTTCAGAGGCCGTGTGAATGGGAACTTTGACAGTTTGCAATTTCTGGTGACATCTGCTACATTCTGTTTTATTTCAAGGTAAACTGCTGTCTGGAAAGGTAAAATTACCACCTGCAGTCAGAGAAGGATCTAACTGGACCAAACAAGCTTCCTGACACGTAATAGTGTGACCTTTTTCCAGCTCTGGTTTTCTCTTCTGGTGTTGCAAAGTCGTTGTCTCTGAGTGCACATCAATGGCCTACAGAAAGAGTAACCTTCGAGGGGAGAGGGGAAAAAAAAGAAAATAAGTAAGAGCTTCAGGTGAGCCAGATGAGAGCACATGTGGAGGAGCTGCTGTGTTGTCTGGATGCTGTAGTATGCTGTGCATTTCAGCCCTGTGCTCCAAAGACAAGTCCTTCTACAACTGCTTGCCTTTTTTATTTTTTTCTTTTTCTTTTTTCTTTTTTTTCTTTCTTTCCTGTTGACAAAATCTTGGGGAGGAAATAGGTGTGTGTGAATCCAGCTGTCCTAAAGCTGATAGAGATTGCTTGGATATCACAGCCAGGTGAGAAGAGAGGCTATGGGGCTTTGGTGGGGGGAGGAGGGAGCACAGAGCAGAGGCAGCCTGCGCTGCCTTTTTAAAATCTGTTTTCAATAAAAATCACGTGTTTTTGGAAGGAGCCTCCTGAGGGAGAGGATAGCAGCGTTGTGTGTGAGTTTTTAATTCACTCATGTGATAGAGCTTTGAGGAAAAAAACTGGATGGCACTTAATGATTTTCTGTGATTTTGAATGATATAAAAATAACTTTATGTAGTGTGAACTCAAGGCTGTCATGGTCTGTGAACTCATGCAGCACTGGAGAGGGGAATATTTCGCAAACTACAGCAATTAATCCTAGCTGTTTGTTGGGCTTCATGGAGGCATGCTTTGCTATGTAGAAGTTGAAATAAGTTATTGCAGTGGAAATCTGAAAATCAGACAACAACCTCCTCTTAGATTTGACTTCACACGAGGCATCTGAACTGCATTATGTACATATTTTTACAAATTGTGTCTAAACTTTGCAAGAAAAGAGCAGTCAGACTTCATGTTGTGATGACAAAGGGTGGATCCACTGTCAGAGTGAGACTGACAGAGACTCAGGCTATCCCCAGCAATTGCCATGCTGTAAATATTCAGTCCTCCTTACCCTGAAGCCAGCAGCCTATAACCCTTTTAGAGAAAAAAAATGTGATGAGGTTGTGAGCCAGCAGACCCATTTGGAAATGTATTTTTCCTGGGCTGTTGGGTGTTACAGCACTAAAAATAAATTAAAAGGCACCATCATAGAGAATTATTACTAGCTTATGATAGAACTTAACTGCTGATAGACAGTCTATTATACCAATTCCTTCTGTCTGCTGACAGCTCACCAGGTGCTTCGAAATGTCAGCCCCTGCCCCAGGATATATGGAGAGGTTATGGTTTAATTTTCAGGTCGTCCATGATGTCTGTGGGTGGAGAGTAGCACAGAGTTGGCCCCAGGAGTCTTGCATGCAGCTTGTGTTTTTTGGTGTTGTTTAGCCTGTTATGCTAACAGTGCTCTTGCAGATCTCTTTGTTCTGTCAGACTTGTGGGTTTTGGTGTGTTATCACCTCCTATGCTGGTAGTCACTTGTTTTTTTCTTTCTGCTTTATTGAAACAATCTCAATTAGTTCATATTGCTGCCACTTCTTTTTTTCTCTTTTTTTTTCCTGCTTAAGGAGGGACCCACTCAGCCTTCCTGGTATGTTTGGTAACTGTATAATTAGAAAGCTAAAAATAATGTACAGAAAGCAGCAGTTTCACAGGAGGTGTCCCGGTTTGGCAACACTGGGCTCTGAGTCACACTTGCTTCACTGAGAGCCCAGCTGGTTGAAGACAGCAGTGAGTATTGGGCACTGCTTTTCTGAGCAGCCAAGCTTTGCCAGTGTGTGGTGCAGCGTAGCTGAGGTCTGGTCATCCAGTCCAGGTTCTGGTAGTGCCAGAGTGCCGTGGGTGGAGATTTGTTTCACTCTCTATTTATTTAGGATGTGTTATGGTGCTGACCTTTTAAAACCCTGCTGAGTGCTCTGAGTATCTTGGTGCAAGGAGCAATGATACAAATAGAAGAGTGGATGTCACCATCTTTGTCTGACAGCCAGCAGGTCTCCGCTCTGTCAGCAGACATGCTTTTATTCTTAAAGACAGTACGGCAAGCAGTATCCAGTTTTCTTCTAATTACCACTTTTTTTGCTTCTTTCTGTGCAGTGACAAAGCCACAAATTTCTCCTTCTCATGCTGGCTTTTATTATTTACTGGTAGTGTGTTAATTCCCAGAATCTGAACTCCAGTCAGGACCCTATTAATGTTGATTCTTTGCAGACCCACCATGAGAAAGGAGGTCTCTGGAATACTGAGGAAGCCTGTTTTACACCATCTCTTTATACTTTGATTAGGTGCTGTTCTGGGATAGAGTTTGAATGAGGGAAATTGCAAATTTCATACTGTGCTGTTGCATCAGGTGGAAACCCTCTTGTTTCCAGTTTATCATCATTTTTATCATGTATATTCCAGTGTACACGCTTTTTCATCAGCCCTATCACTTAGATTTGTGTGGTGCCAGGGGAATCTCAGCCCACTGGCTGTATCACCTTGTCTTAAAAATGATGACACCCAAATACAATTGGAAAGACTCACAAACTTACTGTCTTTAGGCATTTATTACTTTGTGAATCACTCACCTGGTCTTTCTGGGGGCTGCTTTGTGACTTTAAAGCACTGAACACCTGAAATGCCATTGGTGGAGCAGGAAGTCAGGACTGACTGCACAGAAAGCTCATAGGGATTAACTTAGTTATCTGTCCCCTTCATTCTCACTTTAATCTTCTTTTGGTAACCAAATTCAGTGAACTGCAGAGTTGCTTAAAGGTCTGCCTTGTTCTGAGCAGTTTCTTTCAAACTTTATTTTGTCTCTTAGGTGAAATAGGGATTAAATTTACAGCATGGCTTGTGAGCCATGCTTAGTTCAAATTACAGTAAATCATTAAATGTGCTGCCATTGGCTTTAGAGGGGAAGCAAATGCAGCCCAGTACTGGGACCATTAAACTTCCAGGAAATGGTGAATACCAAAAATTAAAAAAAATGCATGAGATTTTTGGAGGAAAAATTCTAACCTGTATTGCCAGTGCTTTTCAGAGCCTGTGAGGCTGGTTTGCTGTCTTTAGAAGGAACATGACTGTGTCTTGTCTTGGCTAAGCTTTGGGGAAGAAAATGGGGGCTGCAAGGTGCAGGTGCCCCAGTGGACAGGGCTGGGCACGCTAGATCACGGCACACTGCCAAAAAACTGGCATTTCTAGCCCTGTGATGGTTTACCTTCAGTAAGTTGCAGGAGTTTGAATTTATTCTCATTGAGTTAGTGAAAGAGGGTATAATAACTGTCTGGGGGAGGGAGGAAAAGATGTGCATACAGATTGTTTATCTGGGTTGCTGTAGGTCATTTATTCATTGCTGGAGCACAGCATGGCTGTTGCACATATTTATTTACTTGCTAATGAAAAAGCTACAGAATTTTGGAGGAAGGGCTGGGAACACTGATATGGTATTGAATGCCTTCCATATTTATGCTGTGTGCAGGCAGATATTTTTTATATCCCATTTTAAAATTCTAATCTGCGATGCCGTAGATGAGCTGTGGGATGGTGGCTGACATTTCTGCTCATTTCTTATCATTTTAGTTTTAATCAGAAGCTAGTGCTCAACTTTATATAAACACTGGAAAATCAACTTCACTGGTCTCATTGAGTGGTAATGAGGATTGTGATTTTATTCTTTGTAGCATGAAATTTTGAACATTAAGTTTTGACACAGTGAACTAATGTCTCAAGAGTTCTTATCAAGAGTTATACAGAGAAACATGCACATGTATCCAGGATCATGACTGCAATTGACAGGAATCAAATACTTTTGCCACCCAGTTTGTAGCTGTGTGACTGACCTCACAGAATTCAGTGAGATTTTTGAGTGATTTTGCAGTGCCTGGCCTCTGATGTCACCAAGCTCCTTAGAAAAGAGGAGAACTTCAAAAGGAGGACTGTGCTCTATCAGAGCTCTCATTAAATTACTAAGCCTTGTCCTTCTTACCATGTTTTCCAGATTGATTTGTACCTAATCTTTTAACAGCACACAAAATCTGCAGGCCACCTGCAAGAAGGGGGGCTATTACCATTTAATAATATTTTCTCAACAGAGATACAAAAGAAATGCCCTGCAGAGTTAATCACAAATATCCATTGAGAATAAACATGCAAAATGTTACATCAACAGTGTTCCTACGTATGCAGCACTCCAAGCTCTGCTGCTATTAATAATATGTTTAAAAGGCATGAGTGTGTAAAGGAATGAAGATGTTATATGCATATATATATATTTATGTGTACCCACCAACTGTATAACCTACACGTTAGACTTTACATAGGTCTTTATCAGTTTGATCCTACTGCTGCCTGCAGGACTTCTCTGGACATAATTACATGCTGGAAGATCTTCGCAGCATCAAGCGGTGGATACATTATTAAAAAGAAGAGCTTGGCAGTGGCACAAGTTACATTCAGGAGTGCTAACTCCAAAATGCTGGATGGTGACTTGTTTTTGTCAAGCTTGTTTGCCACACGTGCACCCCAAACTGTCCTAGCTGTAGGTGGAAATATATTTAGGTTATCAGAGGGAGGATGGATGTGTGGCCACCTGAAATTTATTTAGATAATAAACAGTTTCAGTACAGAAAATAATCCTTAAAAGCTGAGTCCTGGGGATTTCTTCAGAAGAGAACTTGCTTTTGCCCCTAGGAGCAAACCAATTTGCTTGAGAGAGCTGGTGAGCCAGCTGCCTGCTGTTGCTGTGAAAGGAGCAATGCTGTGAATCACTACAAAGAGTAGAACCCTGAAAAAAATTACATTTTTACAAATCAAACCTGGGTTACTTGTGTCACCTGGGTTACTTGTATTATTTGGGTTGCTTTTGGCATTACAGAGCTTCTTTTGCCCCGTCCTCTCCCTCCCGATTTTCTGCCAAACAAGACTCCTGCCTGTGGAGCAGAGGAGGTTCGCAGTAGTGACAGCACACCTCTGGGTTCACATCTGCTCTGCTGGGCTTTTTTGCCCTTCACAGTTTTATAAACGACTATGCAGGAGCTCAGCTTTAGGTGTGTCCTATATAGACCTTTAGGTGTATCCTATATAGAGTTCTGGGTGTGTTGGCTTTACAGACAGGTGCAGCTCTGGCAGTCTCATGGGGCTGCAGGCAGTCCTAATTTATTTTTGGGTGCTTTTACTGGTGAGACAAATTACCTGTGCTCGACTTCTCTGATGGAGGGGAAACTTGGGTGATTAGCAGCTTTTAATACTTTGCTGCACTGGAGAGTCAGCTCAGATCCCAGTGTGGGGCACTGGAACCGATGTTAGGCCTCAGGGCTGGAGAGGGGGCTCTTCCCCCTCATCCTTCTGCCTGTCCTGGCCTCCTGGCTGGCCACGTTTCCCCCCTGTTGTTCAGCACTCGTCCAAACACTGTGCTTGGGGAACAGATTTGATGTGCTCTGCAGGGGCCTCTTGCAGTGCTCACTTCCACGGGGAAGAGCAGCAGTGTCTGCTCTGGCTCAGCATGGGCTGATGAGAGGATGCTTGGGCTGCATTTGCCTCGGTGTGAGGGTGGATCTTTATTTGACGCCTTGGTGCTTATCCTCAATGCAAATGAAATATATACATATATAAGTATTATGTGCTTGTGTGTGCTCCCGTGCTCATAGGTACGCATACATATATACACACACATACTCAAGAGTATATATACCTTGCACTTCCTCAGCTTGGAGTGATAAAATTGCTCTTTACATACCTGGGTATGTATATTGCCTATACGTGTTTGCAAAACCAACAAGAGCAGGACACAGTTCTCTCTTCCAGGGACACAGTCTTTCCTGTAGGAACCCCAAGTTTACTTATTTGCTTTCCAGGTCCCAGGGTGCTAACTTAAGATGGTATCGCTTTCTGGGCAATTTGAAATGCAAATATTAGTCAGAAATTTGAAGTGTATGTTTCTGGGTGGGAGAAGGGATGCCAAAAGCAACATTTATCCATTGAAATCAATCTTAATTACATCATATCTAGGCATTCTGATCAGACCACAAGATTTGCTTTGAGTTTCCTTTCATTATTTATTTTTTGCCAGTTCATGTCTTTATGTCTTTCTAGTGAGCTACATTCATACTTTTTTTTTTTTTAACTGGTTTCTGGTGTTGGGGTTGGTTTGTTTGTAAGGCTTTTATTGGGTGGTGGTTTTTTTTTTTGAGAGGGGGAAGGATTTAGTTTTGCTCAAAGTGGAAATGCAGAATCAATAATTTTTGCCTTCCTTGCTTCTTGCTGCAGTCCTGTCCTCCCCCTTTCTTTTGTCCAGAAATAATAGCTTTTTCAGAGCCCTCTGCCAGCTTGAAAGGCTGTATCTACCAGCTTGACCAGATTCCCCTTGTAATCACCACAGATGTCATACAGCACCCTTCTCCTCCCTGGGTCTGAGGCTATGGTGATTTTAATGGGTTTAAAGACAACTTCAGCGTTAATAACAGCAGTGTTCATTTATTTCTATTGCTTCTGACAGGTTGTGCAGATGTTGCAGTTATTGTAACGTTGTGTGCTTCAGATGTAAGATGTACTTTGATAATTTTACAAGAAGTGTTTTGCCTAATTATTTCATCCCTGTTTAATTCAGGTTGTCCTTGACGTCAGGGCAGTGCCAGGCACATGTGACATGGGTGCCTGGGAAGGGATTTAAATTCCTGGGCTTGCTGCGGCTTGCAGAAGCAGCTCCTTCTTGTCTCAGGTATCAACCAGCAGCATCTCTGCTGTCTGTGCCTCGGCCAGGTCAGGGGTCCTTGGCTTCTGTTCCTCCTCAGCTCTTCCTGGCCTTGCTTGGGTGGTGGCTCTGGCTTTCCATGAAAGCCATGGGTGGGGTGACCCCAGGCAATGCTGCTCCAGCCCCCTCCCTGTGCTCCTGAGGTGAATCTTCAGCTTGTAATGCCGGAGGATTTCCCTTGAAAGGGAAAATATTGTGGACACACCAAAAAAGTGGCTGCTCTTAGAGATGTGTGCATTAACTGCAGTCAGCAGTCGGGCTGTATTGCTTTTATAGCAGTAGTTGGGTTTTTCTTATTCTAGCAAGCACAGTGGGGTTAAAATTAATTAAATTTCTCAATTTCAGTTTCCTTAAATTCCTGGGGCTTTGTTGTTGTTTTTATTTATTTATTTAGAACTTACTATTTCTATTCTGAATTAAAGCAAAGGATTTATTTAAAATGGCTGCACAAAAAGCAGAGTAGAAAATGGAATTAAAATGTGATGGAGACAGAAATTAATCAATTTAAAAGAAGGAAAAAATGGACTTCTTTTGTTTTTATTATTATTATTTTAAAGGCATCACTTCTTAAGTAAGTGGAAATAGGCAAGTGGAAATAGGCAAAAAAGTATTAAAAAACCCTCCACTCTCTCCTTTTTACCACTGCTGCTGGATGTACCCAGCTGTACTCACAGCAAGTTTTTCTGCAGGAGTAAAGTCGGTATGGAGAGTCTCAACACGGGGCAGCACTGTTTTTGTTGTTTCCCAGCACACCTCCTGCATACAAACAAGACTTGGAGCTATGTGGTAATTTCAGGGCTGGGGAACAGAGTAATTGCAGCCAGGAAATATTTTTTTAATTGTACTATACTGTACTTGCAAAGGAGAGATTATATCAAAGGCAGCTCCTCCTAGGAGTTTTCTGTAAACCCCTGTTTGTGTATTTGGCCACCTTTTGGAGTAGTATTGGTGCCACAGGGAGGAGGAGCCTTTTCAGAGCTCCAACCTGGCATTACTAGCAAGGTTCTTTGACAAAAGAGCACAGCAAATCACTTACACTGCTCACTGGTGCTGATGTTGCCCTGAAAAAGAGGCTGGTACATGCCTTTGATGCCAAACAGGCAAGTAATTACACTTGAGGGATTAAAAGTTTTAGAAATTAGGTGTTTTGCTCGTTCTGGATAGAAACTATTAATAAAGAAGTGAAGGAGAGCCTAGGCTGGTTCCACAGTGAGTCTTAACAAAGTTTTGGGGTAATTGGTGGCTCGATTGCAAATGAAGTCTGTGCTGTGTTGTCTGGTTAGTGGGCTGTGCTCCTTAAGTTGCTCTTGAACTGAAGGAGATGAAGGTGGTTATGTGCAGAAACATCATTTTACAAGGAAGGAAAATTGTCCCAATCATACTTACTGAGTTTGTTGCTTTTTTGGTCAACCTGAAGCACCATGTATCTTTTTTTAAAGGCTGAAATTACTCAGAATAACTGGATTTGTAGTTTTGAAAGTCAGTTGTAAAGTAGTTTTGTGATCATTTTGCTGACTGAGACAGCAGCATGTTATATTTCTGCTCCTTTTGTCCCTTAAGACCTTCATAAAATGAGATCTTCTACCTCATGAACCCGTCAAAATGACTGCATTCTAAAGTAAATACGAAGGCATCAGTGAACATAATTTTCTTTGAGTTCGGTCCTGGTCTAATGGCTTTGACAGAACATCCAGTTAATTTTGCTCTAGGCTTCTGCTGCAATCTATCCTAAGGAAATTACTAAGGATGATCAGATTTCTTTGTTTGTGAGAGGTGAATGCTGCTGAGTTGCCTGCTTGCCGCTTGCTGGTGCGTCCAGGAGCAGGGGTTGCCTTTCCAGGCAGGAGCAGGGATGCACGGATGGAGTTCCTCCACAGGGAGGAATACTTGGTGTACTCCACCCTATATGTGCTTTCACCGGCCTGCAGTAGGGGCAGTGCCTCAGAGACCTCCTCGAGTGGTGGTGGGGCTGATCTTTCCTTGCCCTGCCAAAAGTTTACTCATCCTTTTTGTTCCCAGCTGACAAGCACAGCTCAGTGCTTTCCCTGCAATTAAATGGCCCTGGGTGAAAGTCAGGCGTTTACCATTCAGCCATGTTTACTGGCCCAGAGGCTCACTTGTTGCTTGGTGGAAAGTCACTGCATTCTGTACACCAGCAGTGCTTTGTGTGGGCCAGCAGAGAAGCTGATGTGGAGCTCTCGGCCCAAAATTTTTGTCCGCCTCACAGTTATGTGTTTTGCATATAAATGTTGGCAAATGGATGGCTTGGTTGTCATCTTGTAATTAATCCACAGGGTCTTGCCCTGAGTAGCATTTGTGTGTTTTTGGGTGGTGGTCCTGCTGTTTGAAGTTTACTGTTTCCTTCAGAAAAATGTCTTAAAGCAGAGAAGTAGGGAGAAAATTACTTGTCTTTATAAAGAAAAAAATATGCAGAGAGTGTGTGCATGCAAGAAGCAAGAAAAGATGAATATCACAGAATCACAGACTGGCTTGGTTTAGAAGGGACAATGAAGATCATCTAGTTCCACTCCCCCTGCTGTGGGCAGGGACACCTTCCAGTAGACCAGGTTAATCAGAGCCCCATCCAGCCTAGCCTTGAACACTTCCAGGGATGGGCATCTACCACTTTTCTGGGCAACCTGTGCCAGTGCCTCACAGTAAAGAATTTTTCCTAATATCTAATCTAAATCTACTTTCTTTCAGCTTGAAGCCATTCCCCCTTAGCCCATCAGTACATACCCTATTAAAAATCAGCTTCGTGTAGTGGAAGGGAAACAAGAAATAAAGCAATATCCCTTTCTAACTGGGAGCAGGGCTCTTGCAACAAATCCTGACTGACGCAAATTCTCCTCCTCCTTTTCACTTTAACACAGCAAAACACACAGCCTTTTTTCTCGTCCCAAATTGGTCTTCCTGCATGAGTCCTGATGTTGCAGAGTACAGAGCATAAATACATAAAAATATTCTGTGTTGGTAGTTTTGAAAACAGTGTGTTTGAATCAAAAGGAATATTCTGAACAGGTTGGTACAGGGACTATGATCTAAAACTACTGTACTCTTACATTCTAAAAGCAGTAATTTTGGACTCTGAGTCTCAATTTACTCTTAAAAGAAAAAGGTTGTTTAACCTTAAAAGGAATAAAATGGAGCACAAGTTTACTACCTAGCTTTAGTATCTTTGCAGAGGATGTATGTTTTGCAGTTATGTCAGTGTTTTCAAGTTTTGTTTTATCATAAAACAGGCTTTTTGAGTAAATAGTTTAATCAGAAATGTTGGCAGTAAAACAGTTTTTTCATTTTCTCCAAAATAGCTTTGGTTGTTGTTTCTTTACCCAGAATATTAATGGAAAATCTTCCTATTTTATGTTTTCTGTGGAGGGAAGTTTATAACTGGTTCAGTAAACGATTTCATACTTTTGCTACTGATATCACTGCATTTCTAAATGTTAAACTTAAAAATCCATAGTCATTCATTGGAGGAGGTAGTTTTCCATCTTCCCCATTGCACTAAGCCGAGATCCAGCTATGCCATTCCCAGGTTTACCCAAGGGTGATGTTCTGGGTGCTGGTCTGAGTCAGCTGAGCTTTTCTGCGCTGTTGACTTTATTCATCTCTCTGCATATCCACAGGGCAGGCATTTAGCCAGGAATGCATCCCGTTTTAGAGAGGGACGGAGCCCTCCATCGCCTACCCCTTCTCCACGGTATTTACTGCCGCAGTCATGATGGTTTGCATCACAATCACCCAACCAGTTCTCCGGGAGCTGAGAGACTTTATCTTAGGAGTTATTGAGGTATTCATTTGTTGCTGCAGCCGGTTGTTAGGCAGGGCTTGCAGACAGTCCTGAAGGTTGGGAAACAATCGGTAGATGCCATATGCTGATTTCCAGCCCTCCCTGTAGAATGACAGACTGAACCATTTAGGTTGTGCTGCCCAGCCAAGTATTTAAATCCTCTTACTCAAAAACAATATCCTCCATTTAAACGCTACCTGTTATGGCGAATTCTTACATAGGTATCTTTCTTTTTATCTCAAAAATCTCCCCAACCTCTTCTGAAATCGGTGATTCCTTTCCTTCTATGAAAGGTGTTTCAGTGGGAGTACTTGAGTTGCTGGTTTCTGTGTTGATGAGACCGAGAGAGGAAACCCTGGAATACACCCGTGAAAAAGTTAGCAGAAATTATAAATTTAGATACTTTGCTTAGTGTCTTAGTGGGCTTTTTAGACCTTTCTACTGATTTACTTCTACTTTCTGCTTCCAAGTTTTGCAGTTCCATTGTTTCTCAAAATCAGTAATGCAAAGAAAAGCATTACTAGAAAAACAGAAAATAGGTGTTTTTCCTGTTTTTTTTCCTGCTGTTATCATTATTTTTTCCATCTTTTTTTTTCTTTTTCTTTTTCATCCGTTACAGGATAGGAACTGAAATGACCAGTAATTCATTAAGTTTTAAAAATCTCCTTTAAATAACATGAAAGTTTAATTGTTCATTGCCCTTGGGGAGTATTTTTCAAGGTCTGTGTCTAATTCTTGTTGATTTCAGGATGAAACAGGAGCCTAAAGACCTTTTAAAATTCTTTCTGGTAGCACTTAGGGTAGGTTATAAGTACCCTAAGTACAGTGGGATTTGTGTGCTTATGTCAATGAAGGACTTATGAAAATGATATTTAGCAATTTAGAGGCAGACCCACCAGTGGAAGCTAGGGGAATTAGTTTTTCCAAGTTGCTTAGGTGCTGCTGATAATGTGAAATGATTGCAGGTTTCCTGTGCGCAACTTAAAGTCCGCTTCCTTTGGCCCAGGATCGTTTTTCACTGCCTTTTCTGTTCTGTGGTAGAAACCATGGGGGCCCTTCATGTTTCTGAAAGTAAGGCAACACACAAGAAGCTGTGCTTTCCCTAAAGAGATATAGAAACCTTAATTCCAAAGACTGAGGAGAAGAAAAGCGTTCTGCAGTTAATACAGCATGTATTGTCACTCCGCAGGCAAACAAGCAGATCAATTCTTATCTGACTTTCAAAAAAAGTTCACACTCAGAGGGATCCAAGGCACTTCTGGAGGGCTGGTTGCATCCTGCTCGCTGGGAAGGGCTAAGGCCGCCTCCAGCTTGGCTACTGCCGACTGTCTGTGTCAAAGTATGGGTCTGTAAAGCCTTACATGTGGAAAAATCTTTGATTTAATTTCAGGTAAAGCTGCTATCTTGACAGATAGCATTTTTCCATCCCTTCTAAAAAATATTTTTGGTTTGTGGTGTGGTTTTGGTTTTTTGATTGTTTGGGTGGTTTTTTGTTTTTTGTTTGCACAAACCCATACATTTGGGTCAGCAGTAAATCTCATAGCAATGGGTTTTAGAAGGGTTTCCTAGGAGAAATGCTGGGTGAACTTTGAAAAGGCAGGATGGTGCCTCATAGCAGGAATGTTTTCTGCTGAAGAGTTACATTGTGTGAAAATAACTCTTCCTTAAAACAATCCTCATCTATCCTTTGCTGTCTGCTTTCTGCCAGCTTCCATTGCTGCTGATGGGGACCAGCCAGAAAAACCATTAAAGATAGGCTGGATGGGAGATGGGTCTTTTGAAAATCTGCCTCTAATGTTAGAGCAGTCAAAAAGCCATGGCTGAATACTTGCTGTAAGTAAGCAGTGGTACAGAGCATGACTACCATTTTCCATTTCCATTAATCTTCTGTTGGAGTTCATTCAGCTAGCTTAAGCCAGGGTTAAAGCTGGGCATGTTCCTGCCCTGGATTCTTACCTGGAATCACAGCCTCAGTGTGGCAAGAATTTTAAACTTACTAGAAGGTTCTGAGTGCCTGTAAAAATATTTCTGAAGCATTGCTTTCCTGGGATAGAGGTGTATAGATGAGATACTGCCCTTGGCTTCATGTGGTGTATCCAGAGGGGGTCTGAAATTTCCTGGTAGTTTGTGATTAAAAGTAATCTGTAAGAATAAATGCTGGAACAAGCTGAAATAAAAAGTGAAAAAAATTCATCCTAGGGAGCCTGTTTTGGTTCTAGGAGTATTTAAACTATCGTTAGACCTTAAATATTGGAATTAAGGGTTTGTTTTCTGAATACTGCTGGCAGCTAGCATGCTTTGGGATGCTGTAGAAAAGCTGAGGGATTCACCTGCTAAATTTAGCCCTTCTCCACTCAGAAATCTTTTTCTGCTTCTTTCTGAAAGCATTTCTGAGCAGATTTTCCTGCCTTAAAATACAGGGTGGTGTAGAAAATGTAACGTAACCCTCCTAAACAAACATACACACTTATCCCCCCTCTCACCAGCTTTATTTACAGAGATCCTCCAGACCTCTCCAAGCCACTGCACGAGGTTTCTTCAAAGGGGAAAACTTTCAGAGACTTAAATACTTACTTTGAAACGGTTGTAAAGATTGCAGCTCCTGGAGCAAAGCCTAGCTTTTGCGGGCGTCTGTTGGCCAGGTGTGAGAATCCATGGGCTGCTGGCCAGTATCAACCCCATACATCAGGTCTGCGGGCCAGTGTAAACCCAATGAAGCGTCTTTGAGGTCTTGCAGCTTTGAAGTTTGGGGAAGGAGCCTTGCCAGCCCCAGAGAAGGGGGCTCTGAAGTTGGAAACAACCATGATTAGTTTAGGAAGGATTTGCTGGCTTGATGTTTTGCTGTGGGATGCTGCAAGCATCTCTACAAAGAGGCTGTTTGCTGCTGCACTGAGATTGCTGATTTCTCTCCTAACTTTTCCCAAGTCTCAAGTAATTGTTTGATGAGCAATTTTTATAGCACTTCTGGTTTATATTCCAGACTGCCTGGTGGTATCAGGCTTGGTTTTCTTGGAAATATCAATTGATAGTATAAATGTGTTTTTAAGTAGCAAAATGCCATTAAGTTTAATATGAAAATGAAGCCATATTGGCAGAGGCTAAATTCCGCCCTGGATTTAGAAAACAGAGCAGATGCCTGTTCCAGCCTGAATTGATCCCAAGCTGGTGTGAATTTTTGGGGATGGTTATTTCATTTATTGTTAGGGTGAGTGATAAGTTCTTGTCATCTCTGTTGCCCTGGGAGCCAAGGATAATGTGTCCCATGGGAGCTGGCTTCAATTCTTATTTTCCTACTGTAAAGCTCTGTATTGTGAGCATGGGCCCCAAGGTCTTTCCTGACTTGGGATAGGTGTGGTTTTAGCTGAGTTCAGTATCTTGTCTCAGAAAGCATCGGCCAGCTTTCTACGGCAGGGAGAATTTTGAATCAATCTGTTAGTTTTGACCTACTGGTACCTGGCCTGTAGCGGAAGGAGCTTTACTGAGTGAGGCTGCTTTTGACCTTTCCAAAGATTCTTCTGGTTGTCATTAGTTTGTCTGGGTGAAGAGAGGAGTTGGTGGCCTTGGCAGATCCCCAGCTGTGCTTCCTGCTCCATTTGGAGACAGAGATGCGTGCACCAAAGTGGCTTTTCATTTTTGCTGTTCAACTTTCAAGGCACTCTACTCCCCAAGTGCTGATACAATATATCTTTGCTTAGGTCTGTAGTTTTCTAAACTTATGTGTGATGTATCATCAGGACGGTGCTAAAGCAATCTGTAAAAAGATGCTTGCTGTGCAGGTAAGCATTTCTTATTTGTCTCCACTATCAAATGAAGTACAATATTTTCATATATTTTGCATTTATCCAGCTATCTTGGTGCATAAGTGATGCAATTCAATTTGTGGTTTTCTTTACTAAGAAGTAATACAGCCATTCATTTTAAATAGTCCTCTTTTGTGAGTAATTTGAGGATCAGTTGGTCCTGTTCTTATCACTGTCTAATTTACTTTGAAGAGATCTGGACATCTGAATTTTGGCATGTATCAGGCTTGAAGCTGTTTTGCTTTCACATAGTAGATGATGACGGTTCTGTCAGACAAAACCTGTTAAAACTTGTTCATTGCTCAAAGTGGAAACATGAACAGGTGCTCATTGCTTGTCTTTGTCTTGGCTAATTTTTAGGGATGGGTTTGTTCTCATTTAGTAGTAGTTGTATGATAGCTGTCAAAATGTCTGATTATTTATAATTTATAATGATAATTATTTATTAATTTTACTTGAGTGTTTAATTCATGTTTCTAAATGGCCTGACATGGCTGATGAAGTGTCAACAGAATAACTTGCAACTGATGAGGAAGTACTATTACTCTGAAATACAAATTTGAGCATCCTTGGGTATATTGGAGGAGCTATTTATTGTCTGCTTCTATATTTTGACCCTCTTTGCTGTCACAGCTGATCCCCTCAGGAATTTTTGACATGGTGTTCTTCCCTTTCTGTTGTCTTACAGGTGTGGAGTTGGGCCAAGATGATACATCCATGTAGGTGCCCTGACTCCCTTCCCATTTGCCTGTGTTCCCCCCTTGGAAATTGTGTCTGTAGTTGTAACATGAGTGTAAGGTGGTGCTGGTGGTGGAATGTGTGCTTGCTAAATGATACAAGAGCCCTTCACAATTTGTAGGATAATTGCTTGAGCTGGGTGAGCAAAAATTGAGGGCTCGTTCCCCTCCCAAGGCCTGGGGTATCATGAGAAAAAACATGAAAAGTGTCTCTTGGTCTGCCTTTCCTCAAGGGCTAATTAAACACTTAAAAATGCCGCCACCTTATTGTCAATGGCCCAGTCCCCTTGGCTTTCTGGGAAGCTTTTTTGCTGGTGTTAGAAAGTGATGCTCGTATCCCTGAGTCTCTCGTCTTCAAGACAGCTAGTCATAGTTATCTGTGTGTGAAGAAGTTCTTGGAGAATTTTATCTCCCAGTTAAATGTTCTACCTGGTGAGTCTGATGATTTTTTAATTTTTTTTTATCCCCTTCTTGTACTAATACTAAAAAAAAAAAGTAAGACAGGGATTTCCTAGTAGCACGATGGTTTTTTATTTGCTTTGCTCACGAAAGTAAGTGAAAAGCCACTTAAACAGGACTGAAGTCTTCTTGTAGAATAGAGGTTCTATTTGGATCTCTTCACACAGCCTCGCAGTAAAATAATTTTGTTTTCCTTCAGATATTTTTGTTCCTTCATGTGGACAAGATGAATAGGTCATTAAGATTTCAGCAGCCCTCGCAGTCCCCGAGAAAAGGAGGAAACGATGGAGATATTGGAGGGAAATTTGATGATCTGAATCGTCCTGAAGTGTTGAGCAGAACCTCCCAGAGAAGCTTGTTGATAACCTCCTCCCTTTGCTGGGAAAACAGCTTTGCTGATATTTAGGGTATGCACAAAACTCTATCCTATGATCCAGGAGGATAGGGAGGAGGTGAGGGCCAGAGAAAGCTTGTTCCCTGGGCCAGGCAGCTTAATAGCTGGCTCATGGTGCTGTGTGGGTGAGCAGTCTTGGTTAAGGAGGATCAAAGGAACAAGATTTTAAGGTCATTGCTGCTGTACCAGCTCCAAGCAACAGCCTTGGCACTGAGGAGTGACTTCTGTTTTCAGGGCCACCTGGGAAATAGCACTGTATTGTTTTCCCATCCTAGTGGTGGCAGAGCTAGTGGGTATTGGTAGTGGCTTAAATAAACCCTTTTCTGCTTTGGAGATCAGAAGGGTTGTGGAATTTCTCATTTAACTCGATTACTCTAGCCTGTGGTTTGAAGGGAGTTTTTGTCTGTTGAAAATAATTGTAATTACCTAAATTTTAAGCTCAGATAACTAAGGCTGAGTTATAGACGTCTGCTTTTTAATATCTTAAGCAGGAGAGAAAATAGTCTAGAAATGCAGGTATTTAGGTGAGATACAAGTGAAATAATGATTGTGCTGTGCTGGGCAATTTATCTAAATACTTTTTACCTTGGAGCTGTGCATGGACTGACACCCCTGTGGGCTCCAGGATGACCTCTTTGATGGGTGCTTGAGATGACATGCAGGGAAGGAATGTTCACTTGATCATTTTGAAGTTTTAGAGTCCCAAGTGTGCATAGCTGAGGGGTCATTATGATAAGAATCTTGAATATTTAAGAAACACTGAGCAGTGTATTTGTACGAGATGAGCGACTTTAAACATTCACTTTTTAAGGCAAAATTATTTCCAGAATTTATCTTCTTGACCTGCTGTGTAACTATAACACACAGTTCTAAATATAACGTTTTTATAAATGACCATTCCTGTTGCCAGTAATAGTTTTTATGCAGTGCATTGCCATGACACCTGACTTGCTAGAAGTACAAATTTTTATTAATGGGCAGATGAACTTGCTGTTGAATTGCATCTTGTGGTCATTGCATCCTGGAGTATAAATACACATAATAATGTTGTTTAACGTGACACATACTGTTTCACCATATTGACATTTCCATTCTAATGCACTATACCTGTCTGGTGAGGCTACCTTTAATGTGCACCATGAGCATAAAAATCATCAGCAGAAAAGAGAAACAGCCCACATGAAGAAATGATGGCTCGTTTAGTATTGTATTACTTCTGGGAAAGTTTTATGTGTGAACAAATGTTGCAGTTTTTCAGAGCGTGCTCCAAACCACAAAGTGCGTTGTGCAACAGGCGTAATAAAATGGTGATTGGGCCATGGGAAAGGTGCTGTGTCTCCCAGAGGGAAAATTGCTCCTTCTTACTCATTTAGCCTATGGCTGTTCTAAAGGAGATGCGGTCACAGAGTACTGATGTTGAATTATGCAGAGCCCCCACTTAGGCGACTCTCCATCTTTATTGAATTGAGTGGAATATATTCTACGTGAAATATGGAGGGAGGAGAGGGAAAGTGTCTGGAGATGTCAAGGGAATAGTGCTCGGAAGGACGAGGGGGCTTGGGAAATAGGACTTCCAACAGAAAGAAGTGCAATAGAGTCTACTGTTTTCATCAGGGAGCGGAGCTCATTTTGTTGTTGTTTTTAATTTTGCTTTAAAATTTGAGAAGAGAGAGTGGAAAACCATTGAGATTTTCCTTTTTTAGTACTCCTGAAGACTACTGGCAGAATTCAAATTTACAGCACAAGATTTAATAGACTCCTATTGCATAAGATAAAAATACCATCCTTAGATATCTTGGAGTAATAAAATCAGATGCCAAGGTGCTCTTTCATGCTGAGCATCTTTCCCCCTCTGCCCTGTGGGTACTGCTTGTGCATTGCAGTACCAAGATCAACTGGAGATTCGTTTTGCCCAAATCTTTCACATCTTCCTGTGGAGCTCCAACAAAGTAAATTCNTTTTTTTTTTTTTGTTCCCAGACAAGTGGTGCTTGTGCTTTGGCAAGAGTAAATAAGAAGTGACATGGTCAACAGGAGCGGCTCTGAATTGGCCCTTGTCTCCCATTGTGTCCTTTGCCAATTAAAGGTCATTCACAGGGCATAGCAGTGGGGACACAGGGGGTAAGCCTATTGTCCACACATTAATGTTCACTGAGATCAGAAGCAGCTGAAAAATTCAGGGGCTAAACCCAGTTTTTGTATGTTGGCAGGGTGATGCTGGGAAAAGAGGGACATGAGCGTTCCTGCCCAAGGATGCACTGCTGTCAACAGCACTGAGCTCTGCTCGATTTTTCTCCAAGCCACTGCTGACTCTTACCTTCCTCTGTGTCTTGGTTGGGATGCTTTTTGGGATAGGCACTCCAGGTTCTCGTTGGAGTCACTATGCAGATGGGATGCTGAAGGTGCTTACACGGTAAGAGAAGACCCACTTCGCAACAGTGTGTGGCTCCACTGCTTTCTTCCTATACAACAAATCTTTGGAGGATGTCAGGGTTTTGCAGGCAGTCATTGCTTGAAGGTTGTGAAGCTCTTGTTGGATGACCTGTTAGGGTGTTTTTGATGTGGCAGAACCAAGTGGAGAGATATTTTTTGCTTCAGCACGTTAAAATCTCTGCTGAATTTTGGTAGATGGCAAGAGCTTAAAAGGGTAGTGTGGGGCAAGTGATGCCCAGTGCAGAAAATCAGTAGTAAATGGAGAATTTTGAGCTGGGAGGATGATCTGTTTGGGGGCATCTTCTCCCATGTTTTAGTGGTTTACTTTCTGTCAGGTTCTTGTATTTTCAGTATTTTTGGTGTGGCTATTTACCATTCTGGCAGTTTTAGAAAGCAAATAGTGAAAACTTTGGTTCTCCACTGCCTTTTTGATGTCTTAATACATTAAGAGATCTGAAATGAGCAGCTAAAATACAGTCATTGCCACACCATATGTCTTTGTCCATAAATTACCATCAGTGAAGGTGCAAAAGACTAAAGTGGTGTTGATGGGGAGGGATGATAGATCTGGGATTAGAATTAAGAGTTTTTTTAAACAGAATGGGATTAGATAGCAGGCTGCCCTTTGAGCATGCAGGATGGGTTAACTCTGTCTGTGGTGGTTCTGTGGGTTAATGTTGGGCTCAGGTGTGATCCTTTGAATTTGTAGCTGGGACGGAAGAAGTAATGGTGTAAATGTGCCAAGGCAGCAGGATTAATTACAGGTGTTAAACCGTATTTCAGGAGATGTCGCTACTCAGAAAACATACATCTCCAGCCTCTTCAGCCTTGCATTGTTTTGTAGGGGCTTTATTTCATGTTGGGCATGACAATTTGATAGCGGATTTTCTTCACCTTATGTTCTCTAGGCAACTTCTCAATGTGACTGTCATATCTTGTTATCTTTTTTACCATGCATCACATGGTTTAAATTTTTTTGTAAATTCTGGTGCAGCTCCTGGAATTGAAATATTTAGTACTGATTTTGCCATTCATTAAAAAATAATTTTCAGCAGTAATACTTGGCACTCAGTGCCAGCAAAGGTGCACTGAAGTCTTTGGAAAGATATGCTGATGAATCCCACCTGTTTTCCGAGTACTGCCAGGGGACTGAAGGAGGCCAGGAGCTGAAGATGCTCTTTAGCCATAGGTTTCTGCTGCATTTTTACTGTTGTCTAATCAGTGTTTCATTGGAGAGACAGGATGAGCTGATGAGGCACCTGTAAGAATTAATGTCAGGATGACTTTTTTTCCAGGTCTGAGTAGCATCCCAAGGTGAAAGCCTGGTTCCTCTGAAAGGATTGCCAAATTTGCATTGACTGGAGGCAGTCAAGGTAGCACAAGCAGGTTTTATTGCACTGCTTGCAGCTATAGCATTATAGTGATTGGCAAAAGAGACACCACAGGTACTATTGACTTTGGCTGCTGCAGTAGAAAGCACATGGTTTAATAAAATGAGTGCCTAAATGCAAGGAAAGATAACCAGTGAAATCATCCTGTGCAGGAGTCCTTGATGTTATCCCGATAAGTGTCTGTCATGGCCAGGGTTTTGACAGAGCTCATCCAGTGGGCAGTGGAGCCTGCAGGAGGTTAAACCCTTGCCAGCCCCTCAGCTGATGGTCCCAAACATAAGGAGGAGGGAGCAGAGCTGGAACTGTCCCTCAGTGGGTGTTGGTCCCTCCTCCCCTTGCCCAGGAGTGCCGTCCATCTGATTTATGGTGCCCGCCTTTAGTTTCAGCATCAGCATTGCTCGTGTCTACTGTCTTAATTTCTCATGCCTGACAACCTTCACGGGTGAGCTGGCTTTCCACTCCTTGATCCAGAACACTTCTCAGTTTATTGCTCACACAACAGAGTCTTTTAATTGAATTTATATTTGTTTGGATAGCACTTGTCAGTGTGGCATGAATCTTCATCAGGTTCAATTGTCTTTCACTGAGCTCGTATGTAATCCCTGCAGTAAGTGCTCCAAAACTGGAATGCTTGTTCCCCCTTGAGGGGAAAGGAAGCTGCTTTGGAGCATGGCTTGTTTTTTCTCAGTGCCCATCCAGTGCCTTGCACCATCAAGCTCTTGTGCTATACTGGAGACCACTAATAAGGTTTTGATGCTTGNTTTTTTTAATTAAAATTGAATAATAAATAATTGAATAAACTTAATATGTAGCTGTGCTTATTTATAATACTGGTGAAGAAGTACAGTATTTTTAATCTGTGTGAGGATGCCAAGGCATCATGACGGAAACCCTGAGAGGAACGGGGTTGTATGGTCAGACGCTTCCCCTTTGCACATTGGAAGACCAAAATCTCCTGTGGAATAAGCAGCTCCCCTTTTACAGAATCTAGGTTGGAAGGCCCGAAGACCTTGAGAGTTACTGACACGGGAAACACGGTAACAGTACTGGGAAAGGGATAAAAGAAACAGTACTGTAGTAATTCAGTTAACAATATGTTTGACAGAATGCATTCATAACTCTTCCTACTTGGGGACACAATTTGCTTGCTGTATTATGCCAGTAGAGATAACCCCTAATTCCTTTCGTATCCTGTTTTTGAATCATTTTGTTAAACAAAGGCCTTTGAGTCCTCCTTTGTTGCTGAGAACAAATGGTGAGATTTTGGGGACTGTAGCTACTTTTGTTATTCACAAATTCCAGAGCCTTTCAAAATTCTTCATCATTCACATTCTGGGCTTCACCACACAATTATTCATTATGTCAGCAGCTGCCCAGGGAGTCTCACTTCAGCTCATTCAGCCAAATAATAAGCACTGGGACAACGGCTTCTGCATTAAAATAATAATAAAATAATAAATAGAGGTTCTTGCATGTGAAGAACAATGTGGCTATCTTCTGCTTTTTGACGCATCCCTGTATCAAAGTCAGTGATTGATTTTGCCCAGTGTCTGTTTTGGAATGAAGCCGGCCAATCGGGAAATTATGTTTTTGATGTGACCGAACACTTCGGTTCTGCCCAATTTTTGGTGCTTTTTGAATGTGTTGTGTTTCTCAGATACCTCTTCTGTATTCCATTCATTTGACAGGAGGATTTGGGGTGCTCACCTGCCATGCCTTTGCAGGTGTATTAGCGTATATATGTATAGCTGTGGAGATAACACAATCTAGCAAGCACAAAGTGGGTATTTGTGTTATGGAAGCAGGATTGCAAATGAGTGACCAGCACAGTGAATGTGTATTTTAGTGCATCTGTTTGGTTTTCTCAAGTGAGTGCATCCAAGAACCTAATAAATAATATTACTGGGAATCTTCATTCTTTAGTTAGGATAAGGAATGTAATTTTCAGAGTAAGGCAGGATTATTCCTTCCATCCCCTGTGCAAACAGGGTGCTAGCTGCCTTCCTGTGCAGTATGCAAATATCAGCGTCCCATCCTGTGAGGTATCCGTGCTGCAGTCTGCCTGGTAGCAGACTAATCCAGGATGGGTTATTCAGGTGTCATTCTGTCCTGAAATCTGAAGTGATACACCCTGCCAGTGCCGTTGCCTCATTCATCGAAGTGAAATTTGCATGCTGATTCAGCTGAGCAAAGGGAAGTTGCCGTATGGCTTTTCAGGGATGTATGGTTTTCCCTGCATCAGACAGGCTATGCACAATGTTGCCACCTTTTGCTGAACTCTTCTCGCCTACACAGATAGTACCACATGCAACTGAAACCCACTACTGGTTGTGTGGAAACAGTTCTGTCTGCTAGAGGAAGTAATTTGGATGTTTATGGGAGATGGGTATGAAAAAAATAAACTAGTTCATTTTTATTACTTTTTTTGAAGTGAGCATAAGAACTATATGGAAGTGGACAAATGTTCCCAAAGACTGGTGTTAGCCAGTTGTAAGACAAGGTCTGGAAAGGTTCAGTGAAGATTCTCTCTGAGCATGGATACACTGTCTGGACACAGGTTTCTTGTCCCATTCTGCTGGCCTCACTCCTTTTCCTGCATGCGATGGGCAACAAAAAGTAGAAACAGATAAGAAAAGCATTTAAATTTTATTTGTAGCTGTTGTTCTTGATGAAGCATACAGAACTTGTATTTTAAAATTACATAATTTGTTTTCAAATATTAGTCCAGCAACAGGAGCTCCTTGTAACCTGCCATATCCTCTGTGCCTTAGAGATTGGGGGCATTGCTTTTCCAGCTTGAAGCTGAGCTTTGATCTGCACAGTCTCCACTGTTGCTCACCTCAGCCGTGCTGTGGCCACTCCATATTTATGGTCAAGCACTTTTTGTCTATTTCTTTTATTTTTTCCTGTTTCTTTGGTGGATTTTTGGTTTGAGTTTTTTTTTTTATTTATTTCTGTATGATGGCAAATATCCTATACTGTTCCACCTTTGGTATAAAGACTGTTTTCTTTTTGCCTTGAGGAGCTGTTAGCTCAAGTGAACCCCTTCTTAGCTGGACATTCTGTGGCAAAACAACTGGCAGTTATTTACCTATTGCGTGTTTTGTTGGCCTTTTTTTAGAGGTGATGTTGATCTGAGCTTGGTAACCTCTTGTGCAGCTCTAAACCCGAACAACAGGCCTTGTGAGCCACATTCCTAACTTGACATGTAGCAAAGTGTCTTATCCTCCCTCCTTCTACACCCCAGTTTGGCTTCCAGCCTTGTTCCTTCTGTTTCTAAACCTCCCTGCTTCAATCTCTGCAAAGGATGCTCAGCCTATGCCTTCACATAGCTGAAGCATCTCAAAAGCGCACAGTTTTGGTGATTTTCAGGTGGCCTGGGCCCCAGCCTCCATGTCCAGCAGCTTCAGCCTGATTATTGTAAAGTAGTTACTAGTCACTCCTGGCTGCTCCACCTCTTACTCATTTCTCTGCCTCTTAGTGTTTTTCCACTCTCTTTGTGCTCATTCAGTGAGGTTGGAAAAGCCCCTTTTTTCCCCCTGATGCTTGCCTGGAGAGGTGGTATGAGTGATGACTCTTCTTGGGTGAAGTCAGTGCTGAGCTTCGCCAGTGGAGAGGGGCAAAGGGCTCTTGTAGCACATCTTTCAGGCAGCATTTGTGAACCTACATAAAAAATCCCCTCTTAGCTTCCCCAGGATACTCATGGCACATTGTAAAAGTGAGACGGGCTGCAGTCTTCATGGGCCAATCTAAATGTGTCTTGCACTAGAGCTAGATATGCTCAGTAAAGAAAGACATTTGGAAACAACAACAACAAAAAAAAGGCACTAGATTCTGATGGGGAAAGTTCCTTTGCAGAATTTGAGTGGCTAGGAAGCTGCCCAGGAGAAAATAACCTGGGATGCTGGGAGACAGCAGCTGAACAGGTGGCCAAGAAGTCCAGGGGCATCCTGGCCTGGGTCAGCAGCAGTGTGGCCAACAGGACCAGGGAATGGATGGTCCCCCTGTACTTGGCAATGGTGAGGCTGCACTTTGAGTGCTGTGTCCTTCCCGTGTTCTGGGACCTTCCCTACAAGAAAGACGGTGAGGTGCTGGAACATGTCCAGAGAAGGGCGGTGGAACTGGGAAAGGGTCTGGAGTGTGGGTCTAATGAGGAGCAGCTGAGGGAGCTGGGAGTGTTTAGTCTGGAGGAGATCAAGGGGGATCTTACTGCTCTCTAAAATTACCTGTAAGGAGGTTGTATAAAGGTAGGGATCTGTCTTCCAGGTAAAATCTGACTGGATAAGAGGAAATGGCCAGAGGAGGTTTAGATGGTGCATTAGGAAAATTTTGTTTGCTTCAAGGGTGCCCAGGGAAGCAGTGGAATCTACATCACCTTAAAGAGTTTAAAAGCTGTGTCCGTGTGGCACTTAGGGGCATAGTTTAGTGGTGACTGTGGTGGTTCTGGGTTAATGGTTGGACTTGATGGATTTTAGAGAGCTTTTCCATCCTTAATGATTCTATGATTTCCCACTCTTTTTTTTTTTCCTTGATTACTATGAGCTTCCTAAAAAAAGTGAAGTGATGCCTGTCTTGTGCCGTAGCTTCCTAGACCTTCCCCAGCACCCTGGTGCAGTTTTAGAACTCTGTCGGCAGGGCAGAGCCTTGTGTGTACACTGTCTGCAGAGTCTGCATGCTGAGGTGTGTTCCATCTCCCTTTTCAAAGTCAGGAATTCAGTCTGGATGTGAAGGGTGAGGTCTGATCCCCTTCATCTATTTTACTCAGTTTAGCTGCTGGGGCCCTCTTTGCAAAATTAAACAGAAGTCTGAGAAGAAACATAATTACGTCTTTATGCAATAGCTACACAAGTTATGCAGAGGCTGTGAGGACAGGCATCATTTCTGCTGGCCTGCCCTCTTGGCAAGCACTTCGCTTTTTGTACATGCTTTTGGACACTCTGTCTGGGTCAAGATGAATCACTCCCCGAATTCCCCTGACTCTATTTACTCAATCTCTGCTGACTATAAAAGGAGCCTGGTGAGTATTTAGGATGCTGATGGCTCCATTTTACCCACCAGCGTTTGGGCAGCTGAATCTTTTGTTGAAGACTCATTAGCCTGGAAATTGCTGGGAAAGGATGGTCTGAATGCCAGGAACCCCTGCAGCTGGCCCACCCCAGGAGAAGGAGAGGCAGGTAGATATGCTCTGCTGTTCCTCCAACATTTAACTGTGCCCAATGGGAAGCTCCTTCTGAAGCCTGTATGCCAAAATTTGGTTTCCCTTGGGCAAACCTGCTTGTCCATCAGGGCTCTGTGCCTGCAGGTCAGCTAAGCAGGATTCTCCATTCACCCTATAAAGGGTCCCTGCTGTGGCATTCTGAGCAGCTATTGGTCCTTGAGGGGGTCTGGGGCTACAAAGACGTATTGTGTAAGACTGGCAGTGTATCATAGATGCAACAACTTTCCCATGAATTAAACTTACTGTGAGAGCGGGAGCAAATAGCTTATCTTCCAGTCTCATTACTAGAATGGATATGCCATAAGCATTCCAGAAATACACTCTGCAGAGATATATAAAGAAGGCTGTGTAAGAATCCATAGCTGTTCAGTTACAGTGTGATGCAACAGATATGTTTTCAATTCCAGCAAGCTGAGAGCTGCTGGAGAAATGGCTGAACATAGGGCAGAGTGGCAGGGAGCTGTTGGTAGCACCTTCTCTGGTTTCCTGCACTCCGGCATCCCTTTTCCCTGAAAAAAGCAACAGCTGTTGCTGCTGTACACAGATGTGGCAGAGTCCTCCAGGAAGGGAAGAGCTGCCACTCTGTCTTAGGAGCAGCTGCTCTTAAATGGTTATTTTCCTCTGTGATTTCCCCCCCACTCTTAAGTCTCACTGATATCTCTTCCCATGGTGCCTGCTTCTTCTAGGTCTCTGAGTACTTTTTGCATGTCAGGGAGGCATTTCTACTTTCTTCTCTTTTTGAAGAGGTAAGAGCTGAAGGTCTTGCTCTCATTTTTGGAAGCCTCTCTGCTGTGTATCCAGATTAACTTGTCTGTAGTGTGCTGGGTGACCCGTGAAACCAGGTATCCTCCTCTCTTCTCCTAAGCAGCCCCTCCACACTCAAACTGTGAGATCTCCTGTATCTGATGCATTTTGATTATTTCAGGTTGTGCATTTTCATGTTATTCAGGGACATTCCTTTCAGTCTTGTACTTTGCACCTTACTTGCCCAAATCAATACTTGTTTTCCCTGTTACCTGCCTTGCATCTAGATACCAGCAGAGGTAAAAAGTTTGACTTTTTGACTTTTGCAATTTGTTCATATGACCTTTGATCCTCTTTTTGCATTCCTACATCTACTTTTACACTGGATTTATATGTGCCTTCTGTGCCTCAGCCACAGCTGAGAAACTTAACCTTAGTGTAGGTGTGGATTGAGCTTTCCCGTATTTTTGCTTCTTTGCTCTTAGGAAATCCTTTTTCTTAGCACAACTGGTGGTCTTTGGTAACTTGTTTCATTCAGGAAGCAAAGGCACACCTCTATTAGTGTCTTTGCTAAGGCATCTTGGATATAATTTTCTTTTAACTAGCACTATTTTGAGATACCACCTCCTGTACCATGATCTCGAAACTGCCTGGCAGGAGTTGTGCTTTTAGGTGACAACCCCCTACTTTTGTGGGGCCTACACCTTTGCTATGTTCACCTTTAAGTACTTGAGCTCACTTTTTTTATCAGTTTTTTTACAGGTGCTGGTCCTCACTCCAGTATCCTTCACACATTCTTCTGCTGACCATAAGGTTATCTTTCCAGGTGGAAGATTTTTTTTTTTTTCTTCAGAGAGGAAGTAATTTTTTGAGGAAAAGTCCTTATTTTTTAAGTAAGTAGTTTTGGGGAAGGATAATTGTTTCATATTCTCTAAAATGTCATCATAGTCTATTATTATTCCAGATTCACAAAACACTTTCATGTGCATAGTCATCTTCCAGTAATCAAGAAGAAAAGATGCCATTATTTGGGTTAGTGTATTTTAAACACTAAATAAACAAATTTGCCTTCTTGCATCCTGTAGCTCTCTTGGGCTCCTGTGCAAGTTTGAGAGCCTGAAGAGACCAGCCTTCTTTCACTGTCAACTATTTGCATTCAGGCACTTGTTTATTTTTTAAGCAAAGGGCAAAACAGAGCTAAAACCTTGAGCAGACTTTTTTTCTTTGACCTGAGCGTATAAGCTTTGGCCATAAATCACCAGGACGGCATTTTAGTTCAACTTTCTGTTTCTGTTTTCCTCAACAGAGCACAGTAGTGGAAATTTTAGTTTTGTCAGTACTGTTGGTTTGACCACATTCTTGCTGATTTGTTGATGGTCACCAGTGAGCTCAGAGTGTCCTCAGAGTCAGTGCTGGGTGACCCTTTGCTGAGACCTGGCTTCTTAGACTGCTCTTAACCTGTTCGTTTGAGTTCCTTCCAAAGCTGTGTGCAATCTCTGTGAGCTGCAGGTACAATGAAAAGATGCTATGTGTCTGTTCTGAAGGACAAAACCCTTTCTGAAAATGGTCCATGTGCATTTGGCCAAATGAGAAAATAGCACTGCGGTGGTGGTCTCAGATCAGGCTAATGAGAAAGGAAGTAAAATTTAAACATATGAATTTCAAAGGAGCAAACCCACCCCACTCTTGCAGTCTGGGCACTTAACATCTTTCCATTTAACCTGCAGACCTGTGTGGCCATATTTATTTAATCTGCTGGTATCCAGGGACAGATGTACTGACAGGGACTCTGTGATCTTAAGCTTTGCAATCAGTCCTGTCTCCTGCCCTGAAGAGATGCTGGAGGCACATCCCCTCTCCTGGTGGCTGCTTGGGTTGTGGGGCTTTCTGGCATCTCTCACGCTGAGAAGCTGTCGTGTTTTGCCATATCTGTGCCATCCCCTGCTTCTTGCCATATTGCCTGACGCTGTAGGTCTGATTTCAGTGAAGTCAGTGAAGTCAGTTTAAGGCCAGTAGAAGGCTCAGTCAGAGCTTAGCAGCCACTGGTTTATCATCCATAATATTTAGAATATGACAGCAAGGGCAAGGATGAGAGCACTGGGAGAGCTGCTCAGTCCAAGTTTGCAGCTGGGTCAGGGTGTGACCCCACTGTGCACAGCAGTATGTAGGACACACACCCCAGCTGTCAATAACCAAACTGGTTTTGTGTCCTGACTTTAATAATACATCTCTCTGAGGGGTGGTTGCTCCAAATGCTCCCTGTTGGCCTGCATTCCTAGTGAAGGCTATGTCTGGAATTACTCCCTACCCTTTCAAGCTACTGATGGTCCTTTTACTTCTGATTGCAGCATTAAGTGATTTTTCAAATCCTGTGTATTGCCGCTAGCAGGTCTTTAGTATTACTAGGCAAGGTGTGTTTTTTAGTTGTGATAAGCTTTCTAAATGCAAGCAAAGCAAGCAGCAGATTCTTCCTTTCAGCTCTAACAGTATTTTTATTTGTGTGAGTTTGTGTATGTTAGGAGAAATAGTGTTTCCTTTTCTTCTACTTACGCCACTTAGTGCAGAAAAGATGGGAATACATAGGGTAGTTTAATGCAGATGTCAAAAACTACTATAGAGGAGTAAAGTGGTCACAAAAGAACAATATACAATGTCTTTGGAAAAGGAGAGCCAAAGCAGCAGTGCAGTGTGTTTGAAAGGAAGCCGGCGCAGGATAAATTCCTCAGTATAAATCCTTTCTAAGTTACACTTCTTGCAGTCTGTGGCTTTGTTTAGTATCAGATTGCCTTCATCTTGTGGGCTCCTGCAACTGCAGTTTATCAGGATTGAGTGACATGAAAGTGTTTGCATATTCAAAAATTAGTCATTTTAAGACTTCCCAATGGGACTTTTAACTATGCTTAGTCTGTTTATCCATTCAAATCCACTGCTACAGTGTTTTAAAATCATAAATGCATCTGAATTTCACCATGAAATAAAATACTGTAAGTGAGGACACATGTTAGCAATCAACACAAGGTCTTTCAAATGAACCCTTGTGCTGCAGGACGGGAGGCTGTTTCCAGGGAAGTATTGACAGACCCTTGATCAGTTGAAGCCCGGGGCACTGAAATCATCAGTAGGCACAGAGGTTAACACAGAACAGGTTTTGGAGGTGCTCAGTGCTTCTCAGCCATGGACCAGATTGTTTCTGTATCTCAGCCATAGCTGGCTGAGCTTCATCAGGCTAGCTGTAAATCACGTCATGGGGAAGGTGCAGAGGTAACAGCAAGAAGAAGAATCTGTTTAAATTGTGTGTGTGGAGCAATTACAGCTTTTTCGCAATCTCTGTGTGCCCCCGAGTGCGGACATTTTGACTGGCAGTAAATTTTTCATGTAGAAACAGGAGTTGTGTTGGACTGTTTGTCTTATCTCTGTCCTTTTCATTTTCCTGCAAGCTTTGGCCAGTCTGTAGGAATTTGTTCACTTTACAGAGACTTTCCTGTTACAGAAACAAAAATTCTTATTTTTAAAATTTATCTCCAGATAGCTAGAATGGCCAACTATGAATGAAATTTTCAGAAGATTAGAAACAATTAAAGTTGAGTGTCATGGCTGTGATTTTCCAGCAGACTGGAGATCTTGTGAGTCACACTTGTTAGATGTCCAGCTTACTTGGTTTTTTTAATATAAGATTTTGTTTTTAAAGGGCAAGTGTGCAGCATTTAAAAATATATTCTGATGGCTAATTGTTGTTTTTTAAACAAGCAAATAGATGACTAAAGATGCTTGTTATAGTAAAGAGAAGCAGGAAAATCCAAGTATTTGGTCCATTACAATACAGGGGGGAACCCCTTGGAAAAGTGCTACATCATAATACAAAGCACTGCAGAATGGAGGAGCTGAAAATAAAGGCACAGAAATATCTTCAGAAGAAGCTGGTGTAGTTGGCTGAGGTTAGAAAAGCACAAACACATCCTCTGTTATTTGTGAGGGCAGAGAGCAACTTTTAAAAATAACAGGTAAATTTCTCATTTAATATTTTAATGAATTCTGTGACTTGTAAATCCCTGGGCCATATTTATATATGCGTGTGTGTGTGTATATATATTAAATTGAAATTATTTTTTCTTCTAAATCACTGTGAAATTCCTTAATTCATTTGGCTTGCCTTGGCCACTACAGTACCAGAATAATAAGAGAGACTTCTGATCCTGGTGTGTGCACATTATACTCTACTGTATAGCAGCCTTCATTTCCTAGCAGTACTCTTATCTTCTTCTCCGTTAAAGCAATACAATTTAACTTTGCAGGCCTTGTCATCCAGCAGTAATTTTCTGTCACTGCAGGATACCAATCCCCTGTTTGCAGCTCAGATGCATTTTAGCACTTCACCCTGTTAGAACACATTATTGTTTGAGGGCTTATGTAGATGAGGGATCTGTAAGCTGAGTCTCTTAAAACTGAACTCACTGTCTTGTTTCAAGCATTCAGCACTATTTTTTATCGTAGTTACTTCATTTTGGTTCTTGCATTTTTTCTTTTTGACTGATTGAAGAATAGGCAAAAGAAAAAAACACCCTAAACCATCCTCTGACATCTCCCTATTTTAATTCACCACAACACTGGTTGATAGTACTTGTCTTATAGCTAGGTTTGCATGGGGTCATTTAATATAGTTTTCCCTAGACCACTGTTGTCTTTACCTATTCATGACCAAATGAGGTTTGATTTTATGTTTAACTTATTAAGACTAAGGGGAATAAGGCTCTAGAAAACATGAAAAGGACTCCAGAACTGTTAAAGGTAAAAAAAAAAAAAAAAAAGTATTGCAAATAGGGGGACTTAATTGGCTTAAAGAACATATAAAGAAAACATAAAATGAGGGAATAAAGAGAAACAGTAAGACCTTAGGCAGAGCATTAAAATGCTCCATGTGCATAAGCTCCTGATTTTTGTGTGTAGATGTGGGAAGTCAACTCAGTAGAGCTGCTGACTTGTGAAGGATTGGAATTTAACCTGCCCTAGCTGTGAGTTTCTCTTGGTTTTTGGTTTTTTTTTTTTTTTTTTTTTTTTAATTTTTTTTTTTTTTTTTTTTTTTTCTTTGGTTTGTGANTTTTTTTATTTTCTGTGCTAGGCTTGAGTATAGACTGGTGGAGAAGTTTGGAAATTTTTCCTTCCTTGCTACACCACAGCTTGTTGTAACATAGTGGTATTCAATGACTTTGTAAGCAGTTTCGTGATTGCTAAATTCACTTTTCCTGTGATTCGATGTGATTTTCAGATTACCCATTTTCAAATTTCTTTCTTTTAAAAAGTCACACTGCATTACTGTTCTTTGAGCCCTAAGGAAATTGTAAAGTAGGTTCCATAAATAATAGATGTGTAAAAAAAAAAAATCTTTGTTAAAAAAGTCAAGAATTCCTGATCTCCACAAGATTAAGCTCTCTACCCTTGCACACTTGAAAAAAAAGAACACCCTGAGATACCTAACTTTTCAGTGCAAACAGACCAAGTCCCACACTTGTTCCTGATTCTCAGTTTCTCCCCCTGCATGTAAAACATGTTTTGTCCAGCTCTAAGCCCACTGCTTCCAAACTGGCTTGTCAAGTTCTGCATTTGCACAGACATTGCAAATCTTCCCAGCCAGAAGGTGCCTGTGGAGATTTGGAAGCACCTGTGCAAGGCTCCACTCCCTCTCTCCCATCCCAGTATCAGTGGTGCTGAATCCCAGGATCCTCCTGTGTGCTGAGGAATGCAGCTAGGCACTAGGGGCTGGAGGAGCAAGGGGGAAAACTACTTTTGGCTCACGTTTTCCCTAAGTGAACGCTCTTTTCCTGAGGGCTGGTAGAGGCAGAGAGGCCTGTGCAACTGTATGTCCTAAAATGGGCCCTGACCTCCTTTTCTTTGCCACAGAGCTGGATCAAGCCCTGGTTCCTCTTTGCAAGCTCTACAAAACTGGTGATCCTGTCACGTACATGACAGTGAGAGTAACTGGGAAAGGAATCCCTTCTCAAACATCTTTCTTTTAGGATATGTTGTATTTCCTTCTTAGTTTGGGTGGTTTTTTTCTTTTGTTTTGTTTTTATTTTTTTTTTCTTAAAGGTGTGAAGGGCCAGGAAGGTGGTTTTCAGTGAAGATAGACCAGCATCGCTAGCTGTTTCCTGTTCACAAAGATGGTGTGGTGGTGTGGGGTCAGAGCTGAAAGTTCTGCTTCCTGGCATGGGTAGAGGAGGAAAACATTGTGCTGCTGGGGGGCTGAGGGACCTGCAGGAGGAAGGGCTGTTGTTACCTGGCTCAGAGAATTTTGATTAGGGAAAGAAGGGACCAAAGGAAGAGCTGTTTGAGCAAATTGTCTTTTTTTTTT